>CM029563.1:31369699-31523417 GCA_017309665.1 Coelopa frigida | reverse complement strand
AAGGCACATGTAGCAGCTAACAAAGAAGCAAAGGGAAGGGAGAGAAGAAGACGAGGTAAGAACAGGGCGAGAATTCGGTCGAAAGTGAAACAAAGGTTCCGCCTGTCCAACGAGTGGATCGTGGACAGAGCCAGCAGTTGTTACTAATTTTACTATTGTTATTGTTGTTGTTTATATTTTTTTTCTTGTTATTTTTCTTGTTCTTCTTTGTTGATGTTTTTATTTTTCTGTTTTCCATTTTTTATGTTGTTTATGATTTCCATTTTTTCTGCTTTCCTATTTATATTTTTTTTTATGTTTTTTTATGTTTTCCTTTTTTATGTTGTTTTTTTTGTGTTATTTTTCTGTGTTCCCAAAACGAAAATAAATATTTACAAGCCGCAAATACTCAGCGTTCATCCATGAGATTCGGAGATACGAACAATAGATCGCTTTCATTCGATTTTAATGCTTCGCATCTCACATTTTGTCACGTCCTTCGCGGTATTCTTCCGAAACCCAATAAAGATCCATCATCATCATCGTCAACATAACATCATCATCACCAACATATAGTCATCATCGTCATCATTGCTGAATTCATCATCGGCGATTTATCGCTCGGATAAACAATCCATGCTGAGCACAGCGAAATGAGGAGAAATTTTATGTTTGTTTGTCATTATTGCTGTATTTATTTTTTTTAGCATATTTTTGTTTTATAGTTGTTTTTAGTGTTGTTGTAAAAGTGATTGTTGTTGCTTTAAATGGTGTCACGTGTGGTGTTTCGTTTTAATTGCTTGTCCAAAAAAATAATTAATTTTCTCATCGCCCCTTGCGTTCGTTCATTCTTTCGTTCGTCTCCTCCTCATCATTCATCTCTCTGCGCCCTGTCAATCGGGAGATCGTGAAATCGATTGATCGATCGATCGATCGATCGATCACCGATTTTTTTCTCCCTCTTCCTTCCTCCTTCTTTCTCCCTCCACCTTCGCCAGGAGGTTCGCAAGGTGAGAGCTTTCGCCGAGGTTTCGTTTCTCCACCTCCTCCAACTCGCCGTGGGCAGTGGCCATTGACCTGGACAGACAGGGAGGAGGACGGATCGACAAATGGACAGACAGACAGATTAATACACAGACTTACAGATTAATAGACAGACAGACAGAATAATAGTCAGCCTGACGATCGTTTGTACAACTGATCTCTGAATTGATAAATCGATCGCTTGATCTCTTGGTCAGAGGGCGGACGAGGGTTCAGCAATAAATCGATCGAAGGTCCGACTTTCCTCATCTTTCGCTGAGAAGACGAAGAAGAGAAACAACAACAACTAGGACGACAACAATTCAAACAAAGTAGGGCAACACTGGACCACCCGATGGGAGTCGAGTTCATTGGAATCGTGAGGGGTTGAGGGCGAAGAAAAGGAAAGAAAATCTCAAGAAAGGGAAAGAAAATCTCAAGAAAGTCAAAGAAATCCTCAAGACCAATGAAAGAAGAAAACAGCGAACGAGTGAGAGGGACAAACAGAGCTTTTACAAGGCTTTTATTACCTTTCAAATGAACCGAGACAATAACAGTAACAATAAAAAATAATAACCAAAAACCACGACGAGAGCTTGACAAAACCATGAATTTCAAGTTCAAATTTCACAGTTTAACAAAAAACATAAACAAAAATAATAATAATTACCATGAATAGAAACAATGTTAACAACAAAAACAATTTAGTTGACCGACAAAAAGTCAGTTGACTGCTAACAACAATAATAGTAGACCAAACAACAACAACAATAGAAGACCAAACAACAACTACAACAACATATGCTCCCAAGTGTCCAGGACAGGATTTTATTTTTCGTTGACGTCGTCGTTTCGGGTTCGCCGAGGGTCGGGTTCGGGTTCGAGTTCGAGTTCGTGTTGAGGTTCGGGTTCAGGAAGCTGAGTGGCTGAGGTCACTAAGTCATTGTTGTCTTTGTAATTTTGTTTTTCTTATTTTTGTTATTTTATTTTTTGTCATTTTATTTTTCTTTTTTCATTATTGTGGTCACAGTTTTTATTGTCATTTCATTATATTGTTGTCTTATTTTTATTATTGTATTATTGCTGTGTTTTTGATTGTTGTTTTGGTCGTTAGTTGTTGTTGTAATTTCTTTTTGTTGTTATCATGTTTCTATTGCAGTCTTTATTATTGTTTCAGTTGGTTTCCTGGTGCCAATAAAAATAAAGGGTGTTAATGCGGGTCCCACATGGCTTTTAATGCCCTTCTTAAACCACAACCATCAAGTTTATCCCTCCACTTGACTTCTCTGTCGATCTATATCTCTCCCTCTCACAATCTCTTTATCTAGCACTCTTTATCCTTTCCCGTTCTTTCCCTTTACTCTTTCCCCTCTTTCTCTATCCTATGACTCTTTCTCGCTCATGTCAAACATGTGTTGCCAACAGCAATAAGAAAAACAATTGACATTATTTCGAGATGATTGTGATTTTTGTGAGAGTTAAAAGCGATGAAGAGGGGAAAAAACAAGAAACGGGAGAAAAGCAAGAAACATTACAAAAACAAAAAGAAAGAGGAAAAGAGATGGTGATAGAAATAGAGAGAAATAGAATTAGGGAGTGATAGAAGGAGAAAAAGAGTGAAAGAGTATAATATAACTCATGAATTCGATTGTGATGTGGGGAGCCTTCATGAGTCGCTTGGAGATTTAATCAGAAAATTAAAGGCTCTAATTAAAATACTTCAATACAAATGATTGAAATAAAATAAATAAAAACAACATTCCATAACAAGTGTAATCCAAACCGTTGTGGTTTGATGACGTTTTGACAGAGATGAAAGATTAAAAAAGAGTCGTATAAATTGAAATAATTTCAATGGCATTAAAAATATTTTTAGTGGAATTATTTCACAAACAATGATGTCATCTACAACAGCAATTACTATTGGAATGTGAAACAATGAAAAAGAGAGAACAATCAAAAATAGAGAACAATCAAAAAGTGAGAACAATCAGAAAATAGAAAATCATGAAAAATAGTGAACAATAAAAAGGATCAATTTAAAATAAAGTAAATACAAAAAGTACAAATTAAAAATAAATAAATTAACAGAACATTAACATAATTAAAAAGTTGTATTTA
Source organism: Coelopa frigida (assembly GCA_017309665.1). Taxonomy (NCBI): domain Eukaryota; kingdom Metazoa; phylum Arthropoda; class Insecta; order Diptera; family Coelopidae; genus Coelopa; species Coelopa frigida. The sequence goes on along the minus strand of CM029563.1, from coordinate 31,520,294 downwards.
TATTTAAAACAGCTATAAACCGATTTGCTACAATGACTAAAATAACAACAATAATAACTGAAATTGTTGATGGATTCGAAAGGTATCAAGTACACAAAAACAAAAAACAATAGCAATAATAACAACAATGTTTATAACATGAAATACTAAACTACAAATCATTCACACAGCAACAAAAACAATAAGAGTAATTGTAATATGAGCAATAACAATGAAATTGACGCTAATTGTAATTACAACAACTGCAACTTAAAATACAACAACTGTAACTGTAAATATAACAACTACAACAATTTTAAATATAACAACTACAACAAGTGTAATCACAACAATAGCAACAATTGTAATTACAACAACATTAACACTACTAACCACTCCTTCTGACATCCCAACAAAATCTCAATAATTCCCATTGTCATTCGAACATCGTTGGCAACACTTCTCGAGCCCACTGCTCGGCAGTGCTCAGTTAATTAAACGAGCCCTAATTGTCGTCTCGCTCCCTCTCACTCGCACCAACTGTCTCGTTTTCTCTCTCTTTCATGGTCTAACTGTTTTTTTGCAACGTAATCTCATTTCCATGGAAGTTGTTGCTGTTGGTTTTTGGCGGATTTTCGAATTAGTCACCCACGATATGGAAGAGTGGCAGAGGGCCAATAGGGGGAGAGGAAGAAGGTTGAGAGGGACCGAGGGATGGATTTGGTATCGTGATAATTGCTCTCTCATTTCGAATGCCTGGAGTATTCGACGAAATCGCTTTGATGTTCGAAATTCGTTTCGATTGTCGCATGATAATTGGATCACGGTGACATCTGGGAGCAACGAGAGAAAGCGAGAAGGAGACTGTGTGAGAGAGAGAGAGAGAGAGATAGAGAGAAAGAGTGAGAGTGGTATAGATGAACTGTTTATATTGGGCATTTAATTAAAATTCGCAACACGATTTAAATGAGCTGCTCTAAGCGGCTTTTAATGGACATAAAGCGATGGAAAGAGAGAAAAGGAAAGGAATGGAAAGGAAGAGAGAGGAGCGAGAAAAGGAGAAAGGAAGAGAGACACAAGGGTATAGAGAGATAGAAAGGTATAGAGAGATAGAAAGGTATAGAGAGATAGAGAAATATAAAGATATAATGAAGTGAGCGAGAGTGCAATTAAGGAGATTAAAGATATTTGAATGAGGTAGAAAAAAATTAGGAAGCTCTGAAATAGATGAAATAAGAAGGAAGACATTTGACAAACTGTTAGAGAGGGACGAGGGAATGAGAGTGAACGGGACAGGGAATTCAGTTCTAAAGAAGTCCTTGGGGAAACGGATGAAGAGTTTGGGGGGAAGAAGCAGCGAAGGATGGTTTCATTTCAATTGATCAAGAGTTAACTTTTGATGTAAATTCACTGGTTGAGAAGTAACTGATATAATATAAGGTATAGTATATAATATAAGGTAAAGCTTATAAAGTATAGTATATAGAGTATAGTATAGTATATGCTAATATATATATATTGATTTTCATTTATATAGAGTCAAACCATCATCCCAACCAACATCCCATAGCTTCATTTTCAACTCAAATCAGGAAGAAACACCTTCATATCATATAAAAACTCACCTCTATTCACCACGGCTCATTGCGATCTCTGCAAAAAAAAAGCGAGAAGAAAACGAAAATCGAAATTAGTATGTAAATCAATGGGGAAATGGGAGAGAAAATCAAAGAGATAAAAAGAGAGGGGGGAGAGAGACATATTAATGAGGAAGCGATGGAGGATGAATACGAAATGAGGGAGATAGAGAGGCAGAAATGAGGGAGACAGAAGGTGAAATGAAAAGGTAAAACGATAAGGATAATCGGGAAGGAGAAAAGAGAGAGAGAGGGAAACGAGGAAGAAAAACGATGAATTCAAACGAAATTTATCAACAAAACTGCAAATAAAAACAGAGACAAACGAGGAAGGAAGACAAGCTAACGGATGGACAGACAGACAGTTGGACAGACAGACAGACAGACAGACAGACAGACAGACAGATGGACAGACAGACAGTTGAACAGAGAGAAAGACAGACGGACAGATGGAGTAAATGGGCAATTGTCTGAGCGGCCCAGTTCACAAGTTGAGGGCACCGGGCAGTCGTAACGGCGATTGGCAACGCTGAACGATTGCCCAATTCGCCTCGTCGATTTCCATCTCACGACATGAACATTTGGCATCGCGCATCGCCATCGCCATCGACATCAACGATCCATTAAATGTGCAGATAAATCGCTAACAACAACAGTAAATACTATAACAACAACTATAACCGGCGAACAACGCGGGAAGCAACTGCAGCCAGAGATTTTTTCCAGGCCACACCTGCCGCCGTGGAGCGTGGAAACCAAAGAATCAAGAGAGTTGTGGACAAGAAGGACGTGGTGGTGGAAGAGGAGGAGGAAATGAAGGAAGGAGAGAGAGAGAGAGAGGATGGTGTGGGGTGGGTGGGTGCAAAGAGGTGGGGTCGAGTGCGAGCTGATGAAACCCGCGGGACACTCGATACAGATCGTTGGTCGTTATTCTTATAGTAGTTGTTATTTTTATTTTTATTGTTCTTTTTGTCGCTATTGTCGTTCTTGTTGTTATTATTATTATTGTTATTTTTGTTGTTGTTATTTTTGTTGTTGTATTTTTATTATTATTGTTGTTGTTGTTGCTATCGTAGTAGGTCTCACTACTGCTAACAGTACTTTGAGCGAATAAAAGAATACAAAAAAATGACAGAGAGAGAAAAAGAGTTCTAAATGCGCGTTGATGGCTTAAATTACACAACAACAACAAAAACAATAAAGAAGTATTAATACACAAATAATAGTAGAAAACAACAATAGCAAGAAAAAAGAATAATTTGCAACAACAACAACAAAGAATAATTACAACAATAACAAAAAGTAAGAACAGAAGTAGGTATAACTACTATGGCTACAATAACAACAACAAAAACAATAACAACGATAACAACAACAACAATAATATCCATTAGAACGTATCTTTAACTAAAAATCAAGTTCTCGCCTCCGGAGGGGAACGTGATCCAAGGGTGGGGCGGGGAAGTGGTTGAAGGAGTGAAGGAGAGCGAGGAGAAGGAGGAGGAAGAGAGGGAGGGATGTTAAGCTCAGCTATGGTGAAGAGTGGTGAGTTGATGGGGGGAGGTCAAGGGGAATTCGTTGCAGAACCGTTTGCATGCGAAGAAACTCGTGGCGTAGCGACCGTTCAGTGGTGCCACCTGAAGCGAAACAAGCGAGCAAGCGGTGGTGACGACAACAACAAAAACAAAACAAAAAAAACAACGACAATAAAAATAACAACAACAATGAGAACAACAACAATGACGACTAAAGCGAAAGACAGAGACAGAGATCGAGACGCAGATAAAGAAACGGATATCAAGACGTAGATCGAGAAACGGACAAAGGGGAGAAAATCGAGACAACAATGATGGGGAAGTGAGAGGGAGGCAGTGAGAGAAGGAGAGAGAGAGAAGGAGGTAGTGAGTGAGAGAGATGGTGACTCATTTCGACACCATGAACCGTTAGCAGTCGCTTTCTTCACCCAAACGATCGGTGTCCAAAGCGTTGAGAACGCAGTGGACGCCAGATGATGGGCCAAGTGGAAGATGAAGACATGGAGGAACGATGTGAGAGAGAAAGATAAAAAAAGAGGTAGACGAGAGAGAGAAAGAGAGAGGTGGAAGAGAGATGGAGGGAGGTTGGTTGACGTTTTGACGCATGACCAAAATCTGGCCTCATGCAAAGTGAGTGCTGGGAATGATGCCTGTTGATGGAGACAGTGGAGAGAGGGAGAGGGAGACAGAGTTGGAGAGAGGGAAGAAGCGGGACGCTAGAGAGCAAAGAAAAAGAAGAAAAGATAGACAGAGAGAGATAGATATATAGAGAGGGAGAGGTATGAAAAACGTGCCCACAATTAATTGCAACATTCGTCTGCGGGCTCGAAACACGAGACAGCGGTTCCCAAATGACAATGAGAATTTTTTTGAATACAAAAATAAAATGTTGCACTCATGAAATAATAGGAAAGAAAATTAAAATTGTTTTCATATTCAAAATATTGAAAATAATTTTGAAAGACGAATTAATGGAAAAATAATCTTTGAATTAAAAAAATTGTGAAATTAATTTATGTTTTTACAAAAAATAATTTTTATATTTTTTTTTTCACATATAAAACATATATAACATATAAAAAATATATATTTTCTTATTTTCTAAAAAAAAAAAATATAATACTTTGATCCTTTTTTTGTCGAGAAAAACAGAAACTTTAAAATTTGTTCTTTAAAGAAAAATATTTTAAAAATTTTATAGTTTTGATTTTTTCCAAATACTTTTTTTTTAGAAAGACAGCAACTTTGAAATTGTTCTTTTAAGAAAAATATGTAAAAAAAAGGAATGAAACGTATTTTTCATTGAAAATGTTTAAAATCCGTTTTTTCTTCATTTTCATCTGTTTTTAAATTTCAAAACACTTTAGAATCGCTGCAGCAACAGGTTACAACGACTGGCAATATTTCATAACAACAACGTTAATGCAAATGATAACAACAATAAGAATATTAATGGCAACAACATCGTCCAAGCATTGATCCGGTTGCATGTAAAAATAGTTTGCATGTTGTGCGAGAAGAAAAAGAGAAAAATTAAAAACAAAAAAACCCTGATTTTTCATTCAACAAAAACTTCACAATAACAACAAGAAACTTTACAATAACAAATAAGTCTTTACAGTAACAAAAACAAAAAAAAGAAACAATGTGAAACCCCTGCAATGAAAACTCCAGAAACAACAACAACAAAACCATGAGGTAACAGGAAAACGAGTGAAAAAGTAAAAATAAAAGGAAAAACCAAACAACGGTAGATGAAGACAAAAGCGACATCAGAGGGCGCTCGTGTCTGTTAATTAAACGGTATCGTGTGCATTTGTATTGGTGTGTGTGTGTGTATGGGAATGTGCAGCAGAAGTTGTTGGTCACTACAATAACAACAACAACAGCAGCAGCAGCATCAGCAGCTACAACAACAAGAAAATCATTTAGTAAACATGGACGCATTGTTATTAATGTGATTGTTGTTGTGATCATTATTATTGTTGTTGGTTTTATTATTGTTGTTGTTATTATTATTTTTGTTATTGTTATTTTTGTTCTTATTTTTTTGTGAATATTATTTTTGTTGTTATCATCATTGGTATTGTTTTTGTTGCTTTAACATCGTGGGAAAAGATTTCGATGTGATTTTTTCATCTCTTCTCGCGATAAATTTGCCTTCTATCTCTCTTCCTCTCTCGCTCCCTCCCTTCCTCTCGCTTCAGCATCGCACCTGTCTCGCTCACTCACACGTGGTTTTCCCCACATCCAAACTAGACATGTGTGTGCATAATATGTTTATGTTAGACCTGTGAGATACAATATTGAGTTGCAGATACACGATTTCACGGATGCGAATGTTGTCGAAGATTTTTTGTATGCTACAGAGGTCGTTGTTGTTTTTGTCTATTTTTTGCACTTAAATTCTTTTCTCAGTGTGGTTTTTTTGCGATTTTTATGTTTCACACTTGTTAATTTGATTACTTGAAATAAAAAATAGAAGAAAATAAACAAAATAAAAACAGAAAAAATAAAAAAACAACGACGAAGTTTGTTGTTTTTGTGGTCGTAGTTACTATTTTGATTAGAATTGAAACTATTTTTATTGGTCTCTAAATTATTCTTGCCTTCTCCTTTTTTATTTTTATACTGTTCTATTTATTGCTATGTTCATTTTTATTGCTATTTATCGTGTATTGAATTTCATCGCCATTTGTATTGCATTCAATTTAGCTTTCAATTTCATTTTATTTTGCTTTGAATTTCATTTTATTTCGCTTTCAATTTCATTATATTTCACAATCAATTCCATTTCATAGTCCATTCCATTTTAATCTCATTTTATATCCCATTTAATTTGAATTATACTCGTTTTCATTTTCTATTTCATTTCGTTCTATTCTATTTCAATTCTACTTTAATTTCTATTCGATTTCAGTTTTGTTCCATTTCACATTATATTTTTTGTATTCAAATTAATAAGGTTTCTCGCTCGCGTTTTGCTCCACCTCACTCTCTCTCTCTCACACACACTCTCTCTCTCTCTCTCCCTCTTTCTTTATCCCCCTTCCAAACCCGCTCAACCTCCTGACAATGGCCGAGATTTATTTGTTGCGAAAACTAATATGACTTCCGCGTTGTTCAAGGTTCGGCTTCCGGCCGAACGGCGCTGTGGGAAGCCGAATGTGGTCGTGTCGCCGTCGGACGGACGGAAATCTCCCCACGGCGCGTGGTGAGATTTTCACACGCTCAATTATCTTCAGTTGTATGAGTTTTTTTCTCTGATTTCTGAAAAAACATTTTTCTGATTTCTGAAAAAAACATTTTTCTGATTTCTGAAAAAAACATTTTTCTGATTTCTGAAAAAAACAACACAGCTGTTTTTGTGACTTTCATCACCGAGAATCCGAGACCGATTTTACTCTACTCTATTTTCGCTTGTTCTTCGCAAGTGGCACCAGTTGATGAATGCATCCTGGCTTTTATCACTTCATCCATCATTTAGCCATTCACCCAATTCATCATTCTTTTGGCTGCCACTTTCATCGTTCTGTTTCTCACCAGTTGACTTATATATTTTTTATATTTATTTTCAGCTACATTTCGAATTAATTTTAATAATAGTTTCTTAGGAATTATATTTTGCATTCATCACTTCAACAATAAATTTTATATTCATCACATTTTTTAATTTATCCTAAATTGACTATAAAATCAAATCACTTCATCGATCAATATCTTAATTTTTATATTTTAATTTTTTATTTGATCTCATCTTATTTTCCTCATTTTTATCTACATTCATTTTCATTTTTCTCCTTCAAACATTTCCATATTTCTCAACTCACCACACTCTCAACCAATTACCAAAAACAACTTTAAAACTTTATATTCACTACAAGTATTCGCCATCTTCCTCGCACCGAAAGAATCACACAGAATACCTCTGCAATGTTTCAGAATCTGTTTTTTAAATTTACCACAAGCAGCACTCACTGCGAATGCTTTTTCACCACAGCAACTATTTAGACATCCGATGGCCAAAAGTCGGAGAGGACAGTTTGAGCACATAATATATTGAGGTTTATTTTGTTTCATCTCCTTCGTTCCTTTCTCTCGCATCGTTTCCTTCCTCCTACAACCCCTTTTATATCCGATGCCACCAAGAAAACTTCCCATGAATTTAAAAAATAACCATCCAAGAGGACACAAGCCAACAACTCGGAGTCCATTTGGAGCAACGCCTCCTCTACGCCTCAGTCTGAGTGGATTCCACTCCAACGTGGCCTCCATTTGTATGTGCAGAAAAGTTGAATTAGCGGTAATAAAAATTTTCGCCACCGAAAACTTTGTCCAGGTGATGCATTTGAAAACTTTTTTTGACACTTTGTTTCCTGCAAATATGTGTGCTTTGTGATTATTTTGCGAACATTTCATATTGTGTGGAAATTTCAAATTTATCCTCGATTGTGAGAATTTCAAATTTATGCTCGCAAATGAAACCGGGAATTTGCGCTGAGAGTGTTTCAATGTTTTTGCCAACAATTGTTGTTGAATTTAAAATGGAATTCGTGCAAAAAACTTCCTGCTCAAACTTTTTGCCTCTCTCTCAACCCTTCTCTGCCTCTGGCTCTTCGTCCTGGATCCTGAGTCCCTGCAGGACCACTTAATCCCAGCACAATGGCAACTATATTAACAATAACAACAGCAATCTGGCAACACTTGTCTGCTTTGTTCTTCCCGCCCGTCGCGTTGCCAACGTTGACTTTGCAGCTAAATTTCATTTCGTTTCTCGTTCTTGGGAAAATAATTTCTTTTCGTTCTCCATATGAATGGGGGAGGGTGACGCATATATCTCTCTCTCTCTCTTTCATTCTATCTCCCTCACTCTCTCTCTCTATCTCTGTCCCTTTCTCTACTTGCTTCACCTTTACCTCCAGCTGTCGCAGATGCATTTAAACTATTTAAACTTCGTCCTTCCTTCTGCATTTGTATTGAATGCAACTTTGTAAATTGAGTAAGAGCAAAACAGAGCGAGATAGTCGGATGGGGTGAGAGAAAGAGAGAGCGAACAGGTGAAGAGATAGAGAAGAGGTGAAGAGATAGTGAAGAGGTGAAGAGAGAGCGAAGAGGTGAAGAGAGAGAGAGAGAGAGAGAGAGAGGGAAGTGCACCCTGGAAGCACTTATGAATTAATCAGATTAGGGGAAATCCCTCGTTTACTCCTGCAAATCCAATTGCTTCCATCTGTCCTCGGTTCGAGGAGATACTCCAGGTGAAGGGGGAGGAGGACGAAGGGCAGAAGGGTGAAAGGGGAGAAAATGCAAAAATTGGGTTTAAGTGCGAGCGCGTTTGACAACCAACCAACAACAAAGCGAGCAATCAAACCCCATGGAGACGAGGAAGAAGAAAAAGCAAGACTCTCAAATACTCAAAACTCCCGGAATATCTCAAGGAGAAGAGTTTCGCAATGAGCGGCGATTTTAATCCCTCTTTGGGTCGCATAATTCGCAAATCCTCGCACCTGAACATCTTCATTTCTTAGTTTCGACAACATCAAAGGAAAGTGAAAAAAGATAAAAGGATAAAAAATGTTTCGAATATGAAAAAATGTTTAGTGAGAACTACTTTCTGTTCTCCCAATTCGATATAAAATAAATGTTTATCAAAAATTTATTTTAAAAGTAATTACAAAGAAATAAAAATCGGAAAAAAATTTTAAAAAATCACAAAATAAAAAAATTACAAATTCAAAAAAATATACTAAATATTTATGTTCAATGGAATATAATCAGGAATGAATTTAAATTAAACATTCATATTAATATTTAATAATATTAATATAATTAAAAAATACAAAAAAAAATTAATTAACATTTTGAAACTGAACCTGAACGTTAATTAAAACAATATGTAAAAATACAAATATTAAATTACTCTTAAAAATTTACTCTCAATTTGAATATTCATCTTTTTTAATGTATTTTGAAAAATGCGTCGATATTACCATGAATGTATGTAAATTTATATTTTTCCCGTGATCTAATTTTCTCCTCGTTGAAGAGCGAGGGGGAGAGAAAGAGAGAGGGAGAGGGCGAGAAGGTGGACGACTGCAGCAGCTGCAACTGTTGCACGAGTGTGTCTGTGTGCGTGGGCGTTGCCAGATTGTGGGGAAATGGGGAAACACAGCATTGCTGTCACTTTGCGTTTGTTTTCGTTTTCATTTGCGTTGATTTTTTAATTTTGTTTCGGTGTTCGGTGCTTGTTCTTCTCGACGGAGGGTCCACCGAATGCTCGACCGTGATTTGTGTTTGACGTGAAGCCGTGGGACGGCGAAGAGGGCGAAAAGGGAAGAAGAATAAGAGGGAAAGGAAAGGAAAATACGAGGGAAAGGGAAGGAAAATACGAGGCAAAGGGAACGAGACGAAGATCCAGAGGTAAAGAACGTAGGAGGGAAAGCGATGAAGGAACGAAGGTAACAGTGTTTGAGAAATCGATGGAAAGGTTGAGGGCTGGAGAGAAAGAGACGGGGACATGGATTGCGATGGAGACATTTGCAAAGTTGGCGGTCGTGTCGTTCGCTCCGAGAGTTGTGACAGTTTTATGGAGTCAGCCTGCAAATGCTCCACCGCGTCTTCTCCATCTCATCCAGGTTTCGGGTTTTTCCACTGTGGGCGGCGCAAGGCGTCCGCGTTGGCCGCCGTAACAAACTTGGCCATCAAACGGCTGACACTTGACGTTGACACAAGTCGAGAAGGATAGAAGAGGAGAGGGAGAGACGTAGAATGGTAAACCGAAGTAAAGAGAGAAAAATAGAGGGGTCAAGAGACGTGGAATTTTCTCTATTGCCTTGAGTTGTATACAAAAAATATATATATATATAAAAATTGATCGATAAAGAAAATTACGAAAACAGAAAATTCGTAAAATGTTCGAAATTATTTTTATTTTTTGTTGAAGACCTGAATTCCTAATATTTTTAACATTATAGTGATTTAATTTATGAGATTTAAGTTTGTAAATTCTATAAAGAAAATTACGAAATGATCATTCATTCATTTTTTTTTGAAGACCCTAATTATTTGTATTTTTAGCATTACAGTGGTTTAATTTTTATATTGTGAAATATGCAGATCTATAAACAAAATTATGAAAACAGAAAACTCGAGGCACTTGCAAAATATTTCAAAAATCACTAATTTTATATAGTAGACCCGAATTCCTAATATTTTTAAGCATTACAGCGATTTAAAATATCACTTTTAAATTTCTTATTTAACCGGCTTTAACCGATCAGTTGAATGCTTTTAAAAGTCAACCATTGTTGGGTTAAAATGCATTTTCATCGCGGAATTGAAACCTCGTTAAGCTTCTTTAGGGAAACATCTTCGTGATCAATTTCAAAATTTCGTCAAATCGATTTTCGCTGATACTTTTAAGAGGGTATCTTTGTTGTAGTTGTTGTTATTGCTATTTTTATTGTTATTGTAATGAGCTTATCACGAAGACCCACTTTGGCGGCAAGTTTTGAAATCGACAAGAGCAATAACAAAGAGATGAAGCTCAACAGTAGCAACAAATTGAGCAAAAAATAATATCAACATGACAACAGCAACAAAAACATGACAACAGCAACAAAAACATGACAACAGCAACAACAGCATGACAACAGCAACAACAACATCTTGACAACCACCTCATCATGAAGATCAATAAAAATATGATTTATTTCTAATCACGATCACGACAAAAAAAATTGACTCATTTCCGCTTGTGATCGACTTCAGCCACAACAACAACAACCAAAAATATAATGACTACAACAACAATATGAAAGACATCATCAAAAAACAATAACAAAACAAATTGTAATAATAAATAAATAGTAATAATAAACAAATAGTAATAACAATAATAGCATAAAAAACAACCACAGGAATTTAGATGATCAATTAGGATTTTTTTCTATTGCAATAATTACAGTTTACAGCGATTGTTGCTCCCAATTGTCGTTGTTGTTGTTGTTCACATTATTGTTGTTGTATTTCCTGTCATTGTATACCGTATTATTATGTTTGTTGTTTTTTTTTGTTATTGTATTTGTTGAAGTTGGAGGATGCCAAGTTTTAAAGTTAAAGAAAAAACTAGACCAATGAACCCTAAATGACGTCATTTTCCATCAATACAATAGTTGTTGTTCATATATTAGTTATTTTTGTTGTTATACTTGAACGGATTATATTATTGTTGTCATTATTGTTGGTGTTTTTATTGTGAATTCACTTTCACTACGATTCGATTCAAATGCATCCATCTCATGATTCCATCGTCTGCCTCTGTCTTTTTCTCCACCTCTGCTACTCATTCTTTTTTCTCTCTCTCTATCTTTGGATCCTCATGGCAATGGAAGCTGCTTAAGAAACTTCATGATTGCGTAATACCAACAACAACAACAACCACAACCATATTATTGCATCAGCGTTGTTGTTGCAAAAATTATGCCATTTGTAGTTGTTGCTGATTTCGCAAAAAAGAAAACGCACGCAACATATTAAGAACTGAAAGGGGAAAAGAGAGAAATGAAGGGGGAGAAAGAGGGAGATAGTGAGGAAGAGGGAGAAGGGAGATAGAGGGAGAGATAGAGTGAGTGAAATAGATAGAGTGAAATATATATGTACGGAAAGAGATGAAATGAAACAGAGCAATAAAAAAGGCAATTCAGGTAAAGATGACCAAAAAAGCAAACGATCTCGGTTCAATCCCACATCTCTTCCTCTGTCTCTCCCTCTCTCTGTTTCTGCCTCCTCCTGTCTCTCTCTTTCTTCTCCTCTTTAGCCGAAGCCGGCTTGAAAAAGACAACAAAATGACTTCGCCGAAATCAGTGATGCCAGCCGGGTCCACTTCGTCACCTCCCGAGCCCCGATCTCCAGCCGCCGTCCTTCAGACCCACATCATTCGATGACATGACGACGCCTCGGACACTTTTGCTTTCGTTTCAGGTTTGGCTCTTGGCCTCCCTCATTTCCCTCTTCATATATTTCTTCCTCTCCGTATCTCCCTCTTCCTATTTTTCTCTCCCTATCTCCTTCTCTCTCTCTCTCTCATTATTTCAATCCTCCTCCATTCCTCCCTCCTTCACGAGTTTCCGTCTAGTCCATGTTTGATTTTTAATGGGTTTTCAGGAAATTGTCCACACTGGCTGCTCTTTAAAAGGTCGGGCGTTGCCACCTAATGAGACACACGGTTTTGTCTCCAACATAATAGAGAATTTGTTATATAGTTTTTATTTCTTTTATTTTCCGCCTTTTTTACCATTTTGATCGTCAGTTTTTTTCAGGAAACTTGTGAATTTGTTGGAGGAACAACAAACAATATAATGATATATTGATTAAATTTGATGAATTCTGTTAAACATTTGTGAATTTTATGGGTTTTGAGCATTGACAATAGGCTGAGGGGGCGAAAGAAGATCTCCGGAAGTGAACTTCCAGGAATTTATTTTCGTTTGAGGGCTTAAAGAAGAGGACTTTGTTTTCCACAAAAGGTCCCTTTGCTCCTTCTCATATTTCGGGAACAACTATTACGTTAATTCCACCTCTTGGGAAAGATTTATTATTCCGTTTCATATGTTTCAATTGTTTCATAAATTTCATTGGTTTCTCCTTCCTTCCCAAAACTCTGGCTAACAGCGGTGACCTCTGAATACTTGATGATCATCTTCTTCTCGATTCTCTCAATTCTCTTGAAATGTTCTTCGAGTTTTGAAATTTCCCCAATTTGATTCGATCGCAAATTCATCCTAAACTTCAACTTCGATGCTGATGGCCTCAACTTCGATCTCGATTTTGATGGCGAATCAACTTCGATCTCGATTTCGATGACAAAATCAACGTCGATGTCGAAGTTTGTGTCGCCGAAAACGTGACAATGGCGTGCCAAAGAGTGACGGAGACAAAGCACTTAGGGGGAAAGAGAGACGGAAACAATTGGCGCTCGCACCGAGTACTTATAGCCAAGTAGTTGAGCTTTTTCACGGCATTCATTCGGTTGACACGAATTATGGGTTTGAAAATGTTGCCAGATTGACGACATATGGCGTCGACGCGACATGTCGATCGCAGAGTGGTGGAGGTGGATGAAGTGTGAAGGGGGGAGGGGGTGACGTAGTTGGGGGGAAGCGTGCTAAAAACTCAGAGATGACATCATGTTTTCTGGTTTCAATCCGATAAAATTACACATCGTCTCGTCAGTCGAGCTGCGGGCGAGGCCAGTGGAGGAGGTGAAGGGGGTTGGGGTTTTATAACAAAACTAACACGAACGATAACAAGAAGAGAAATATTAACAATAATAATAACAGGTTTTCCTCCACTTCAGTCTCTGAGCGGAAGGCGTCGAGGCAAAAGTTGCAAAAGACTCGACGACGTCTCGTCGCAAGAGTTCGTGAGGTTTTCGAGAGATTCATGTGCGATTTTTTGCTCTTCTTTTCATTTGCTTCGGAATGAAAACTGACAGCATGGGAAGTCATTTGGCACGAGACAGACAGACGACCATATGATGAACAGACAGCTCTACGATGGACAGACAGACAGTTGCTAAGTTGGAGGGGGGAAAAAAAATGAACGAATGTAGATTTGTTGGGGTCAACGAGGTCAAGAAAGGGAACATGGTTTCCATGGTAGAGTGAAAAATTGTCGAGGTAATTGACAAAGAGAGCCTAAAAAAACAAATTATTAAAGAAAGAGTGGGACCAGACGAAGATAAAAATATAAATAGGGATCTTTTGGGAAAATCTGGTTAAATAAGAGGTTTCATTCACAGATATTAAAGGAAAAAAGGCGCATAAAAATTGAAACTAATTTCATTGATATAAAACAAAAAGATTTAAAAAAAGAAATAAATACAATGATTTAATAATAAAAACTGATTTCAATTACTTTAAAAATAAATATAATCATTTAAAAAAAAAATATAAAAAATAAAAAGTTAATACAATGATTGCGAAATAAAAAAAATACAATGATTTCAAAATAAGAAATAAATACAATGATTTAAAAATATCCAAAAAATCAATAATTTAAAAATATAAAATAAATTCATTCAATTAAAAATAACAACTAAATGCAATGATTCAATAAATTCAATGAATATAAAAGCTAAGTTCAATGATTTAAAAATAAATTTTAAGTACCTTAAATCCCCTCCCTAATACATGTAGAATATCTGGGAGAGATTATTGAATGAAAAATAGAGTGAGTGGAGAAGAACATCTGAATTGAGGGCAAAATGAAGTCCTTTGAATTCCAGACAAAGGTTGCCAATTGAACGTAATTAAAGGCCCTGACAAGCTCTGATTCGGAAATAGCTACGATGTTTTCCCAGAAGCTCCACAAAGGACCTCCTCAAGGAGTTCCTCCTGCTCCCCCATCCTCTGATTATGTGGAACTCTTCAGAGAGAAACTTCAGCCTCGTCGAGATGGAGAACGGCTTGTATTTTTATGTAAATTAATATTCTTGTTATTCCATCGAGGGGAAAAGAAATAAATATATATAAAAGTGGAGCGAAAAACAAAATAAGCCAAATTATAAGGAACTGGAAAAATGTGAGAAAACAAAGGAAACGAAATAGAGCAAATCAAAACATGAAGAGAAGAAAATTAAACAAATGAATCCAAATAGAGAAGAGAATAAAACAAAGGAACTCAAAGATGGAACATAAAATTCCGTAAAAATATACCGAAATTTATATATTTATTATTTGCTACTGTTTGGATATTCTGTGAAAATAAAGATATATGTGTGAGAAAAACACTTGTTTCCAAGGAGAGACAATTCGAAGAAATATTGAAATTAGGCACAATGAAGAATATCCAGGAGTTTTAATAGAAGCCACGAGTCCGATGTGAAAGGGAGATAAACGATTAGGGAGCGCGTGGAGAGATGGGAGACCAGATGAAACCAGATCTGGTCACTCGGTATAAGTTATCGCCGTCGTTGGTATCATTTATCGTGCAGAAATATGCCATAGTTCAAGGTTAATGGAATCAATTTGAATTCGCCGAAAGATGGTTGTAGAAAGTAATTTGCGAGATAGATTGAAAGGAAGAGAGAAAGATAAGCTCAGAGGAGAAGAGATGGAGCTAGAGAGGAAGAAAGATGGAGCTTGAAACAAAGAGAGAATAATTTGGATAGATCTTGAATTGTTTGGAACCATTTAAAAGAGGTTTTAGTAATTATTCGATTTTGAAGACTCTTGTGAACCGTTACCACAATCAGTGGAAATTCTGGCCACTCTGACGACGTTGACGGCTCCCGTTTGTGACGCAAGTCTCCTCCTCCCAACCCCCAACTACCATTAGACCATCGTTACTCGGAGACCACGAGACACGCAAAATTCTCTCCTTCTCTTCGTCATCAAAATACATTAATTAAGGAGTCAAAAAGACATGCAAATTTAATTTTTTAGCCAAGTTTATTGACGGTTCCCCACGCTGTATACGATTATTAACATCATTACTGTGATTATTGCGTTTCACGAAGAGACAGACAGAAACGACGAAATTGCGAAAATTATAACGAAGGCGGGGAATGGAAGATGGAGTAGAGAAGGAATATGTAGAGAAGGATGAAGGAGATAAGGATCAAGGAGAGAAGGATGAAGAAGAGAAAGATGGTATTGAGATGACTGGAGTAAAGGATGATATCATGGTAAAGAAAAGAAGGAGATGATAAAATGTTGATGATGACGAGAAAACTGAAGATGACTAAAAGACGAAGAGGACGATGATGCCTAAAGGATGATGACGAAATGATGCCAAAGTAGTAATTAACTAGTGGAAGTAATCAGTACGAAGAACAAAATTAAAAATTTGTATGAAGAAATTAATATGACGAAGAGGAATAAACAAGAAATAACATGAAGTAATGAAACCACTGATAATTTTTAAGCTGCATTATTATTTAATTTTTTTGACGAATTGATCGTGATGGAATCAATATTGATGAAGCAAATGATTACGATGGAGCCAATGATAATGAAACCGATGTGAATGAAACCAACAACGATGAAGCTGAGCAATGAAACTAAAGATTGATGTGGATCCATAATCACAATAATGATTATGATGATATTAACTACGATGATAATATTTACGATGATGATAATTATGACGATAATAATACAATGATTATGACGACGTCTCGGAATGCGAAGAGTCTCAAATTCGCTCTCGAGAAATTGCGTCATTCGTCGTGCAATTAACTTCGAAATTCCTCTGAAGGATGATCGTGGGGGCGTAGTTGGAAGAAGAAGAAGACGAAGACGAAGAGGGGCGGGGGCGTAAGAGGATGGCCGGCTGTGGGGCGGCGGCGGTTGTTATTGACGATGACGAATTGAGATGTTGCCCAAAAATAAATTAAAATGCAAAAATTATACGTTGTTGACCTCAAAGTACGTAAAAACAAAAAATCACAAAATAATAGCAAAAAACCACAAGTGGAACTAAAATCCTACCATCTGGTAATTGCTAATTGGCGTTAACAACAACAAAAACAACGACATCAACAACATATGAGGTAAAGAGAATGGAACGAAGAGAAACAAAAACAGAATTTTCATTCAACATCAGTCGATGGAGTTTGTGTGGGGGCGTATGAGTGTTTGTCTATATATGTGTGTGTATGTATGAGTTTCTTGTTCAGGTGCCATAAATGTTGAAAACAAAAACAACAATACTATGGCAATTTCAAGAACCTGCATAGCTTACCAAAAATAATAATAATACGAAAATAAAAACCAAGACAAAACAACTACAAAGATAACAACAACAACAACAACTACAACGATCTAGAAATTATGATAATGACCAACAACAACAACAACAACAACAAGAAAAACCCATTCGATGATGAAAATTAAGGCGAGCTTGAATCGAATGTCGATCCATTCATTCATTCACACAGACAGATGGACAGACAGAAAATCGTCGATCGTATGTTGGATTCATACGAAACGCCTACAAACGACCAAGAGCAAAAACAACAAGAACAATGCCGGTGGTTTTTGCCAATTCTCTTCATGTCTGCTTCTTCTTCTTCTTGTCGCACCTTCGTCTTCTTCTCGCACCTTCCTCTTCTTCTCACGACTTCCTCTTCTTTTCTTCACCTTCCTCCATCCTCAACCTCTGGCGCACCTCGCGTGGCCACCAACGACTGCTGACCTTGGCTCAGAAGATGCGCCAAACTAAAACAACAACAACAGTAACAGAGTCAGAGATAACAAGAAAAACAACACAGACAACAACAAAAGCAACAGAGTTAACAAAAGGAACAATAACAACATGAAAACAGCGCTAATCACAAAACAATAACAACAAGAAAACAATGACTACATGGCTAATAACAATAATAACAAAAACTACTACAACAACAACACCAGCCTCGAGGCATCGCCAAAACTTCAAAGTTCAATCACTTTGAGCCGCCTCCATTTGTTGTTGTTGTTGGAGTCATTGTTGTAATTGTCATTGTTTTCGATTTTGTTGTTATTGTTCGTGTTTCAATTGATGTTGTTGTTATTGGTCGAGTTGTTGTTATTGTTTCATTTGTTATTTTTTTTGTTGTTGCCTTAGTTGTTGACGCCTTAAATTAACTCGCGAATTAACCTTGCATTGCATTCAATTCGAATTCAATTTCAAATTCGAACAAAGCCAATGGAGATGATGAAGAGGCGAAAGAAGAGTAGAAAGAAGAAGCGTGGGAGAAAGAAGCGTGGGAGGAGGATGCACCAAGTGGAATGGGGCGTGGCAAATTGCGGTGTGGGCGTGGTCCAAAAAGGGGGACAAGTCAATGGAATTTCACCCGAAAATCATTTCGATCCTAACAACGACGGCGATAACTTTGACGATGTCGATGAATGGTTTCAGGCCAATATATGTGATGTTGTATTGTTATTGTTATGATGTTGTTGTAATGATGTTGATGTTGATGTTGTAATGTTATTGTAACATTGTTGTCCTTTGTTTTTGCCTACATGTCCATATGTTGTAGCCTTTAGGAATTTCTCTGAAAAGCTCTCTCAACTATCGACCAACAACAACCTATCTCAATCACAGTTGTTGGTGTTGTTTTTGTAGTTGTTGTTATTGTTTTTACTGTTGTTGTTACTATTGTTGTTGTGTGTATGCTGCTGCTGCTGCTGCTGGTGCTGGAGATGATCGTTTCGTTACGGTTATGGTCAAAGACCAGAGCTAGAGGCTTCTGTTGTGGATTTGGCTGTGACCGCGGTTTTCGTTGTTGTTGTTATTATTAGATGTTGTTATTATATAGTTGTTGTTGTTATATTGTTGTTGTTAAATTGTTGTTGTTGTTGTTATCAGTTATTGTTGTTGTTGTTGTAATTGGCTTTTATTCCAAAAACAACACACATCTGTTTGTGTATCTTGTGTGCATCAGCGACAGCGAAAGTTACGTAAGGGCCGTGGGTCTTCACCGAATCCACCCCTCTTCATCTTCATCTTCCTCTCTCTTCCTTCTCCTCTTCTCTCTCTCCCTTTCCCCTTCATCAACTCTCGCGGTCATTCGCTATCTCTATCTCGTTCTCTTTGTGGTCTGCGGCAGCCCTGAGCGTTGACTTCTTTGAATTCTTCTTCGTCTTTGCTTTTGCTTTTCGCATTCATCGATAGATTTCGATGAGTTTTTGGCAATCGATTTCTACTGTTGTTGGTTTACTTCGAAATTGTTGTTGATTTTCTTCATATTGTTGTTGATTTTCTTCATATTGGTGTTGGTTTTCTTCATACTGATGTTGTTGTTGTACATGTCAATGATGTTAGTTTTTATTTTTATAAGTTTTTTGTTGTGACTATCAGTGTTGTTGTAAGTATCATTGTTGTTGTTATGACTATCATTGTTGTTGTTGTGACAGTCATCTCTGTTGTTGTTGTTGTGTCAGTCATCTCTGTTGTTGTTGTTGGAATGTCATTTCGTTGAGATTGATTGAGTCGTCTCATCGTATCGTGGGAAATTCCAAACGATAACCACTGGCTCAAGGGTTGCGCGATTTCCCATGGGGCGGTGGACAGAAGGGGAGGAGTCGAGGAAGGGAGGAACGGAGACGTGGTGGGTCAGAGGGGGCGTGGCCGAGGAGGAGAGGTCGAGAGTGCATTTCGTGCATGATCGACTTGAGGAATGATTTCAAATGATTCCCTCAACAAACTCACAGATGTTTCGAATGAAGTTATTAAAAGCTCAGAAGAAGAAATAAAATATAAAAGGAAATATAACATAAAAATAAATAAAATCTATCTAGCGACGACTTTTGGTTACTATGTAAGAAAAATATTGAACCCAAATTTCTGAGAAAAACACAATTTCAAAAATCGAAATAAATAAATTAAAAAACCAACTACAAAATAAATAATTAAAACCACAAACTACAAAATAAATAATTAAAAATACAACTTGCAAAAAATAATTAAAAACACAAACTTCGGGAATTCAAAGAAAAAATAAATTAAATACCTTGAACTCTTGGCTTAAATTAACAATACCAAGAAGAAGTAGAATAGAACCGTACTAATTACAACAACAACACCACCTACCTCTCCACCTGAAGCTTCCAATCGAGAGAATGAAGTCAATCGAAGTCGAAAATCAATCAGAAAAACTATGATTTATTAAATTCAATTACAAGTGAACGTGTATGTGTGTGTGTTCATGCACACACCAATACACACATGTGTGAAAAATGGAAAAATTTATGGGACTTCGATGGAACCCCTGGAAGCTGTTATGGATTCGAGGAAACACTCGGGGTTCATTGGATTGGATAAGGTTCGAGGAGATGGGAGGTTGATGGAGAGCAAGTAGCTATTGATGTAGATGTTGTTGGAATTGATGTTGAAGCAACCGATGTTGTTGGAATCGACGTTGATCCAACCCATGTTGTTGCTTTGATATTATTGCTCTTGATGTAGTTGCTATTTCTATTGTTCTTGTTGTTATTATTGAAGTTTCTATTATTTCTGTAGTCATTATAGTTTCCCTTCTCATTAGGTTAATCGCTCACCATCACCTCCAAACGATCAACCGGGCCCCGAAAGGTGGGGGACCAGTAAAAGTCTACGGGGGTTCCTGAAACCTGGGGTTCATTACGAAGCCTCATTTTTGGTATCGCCTCCAAGCGTAGGTTCGAATTTTTAATTGAAAGAAAACAATGATGTTTATGTTTTCTCAATTTCTCGGTATTTATTTCACTAATTGGATAACAAAGAGATATAGAGAATGAAATTTCAAATCAATCTCCAAAGAATGAAATGCATTTTTCATAACTGATAATTTTTAATTTCAAAAGACTTCGAAACAACTTTTTCATAGAGCCATAAAACTCAATATTCAAAGTCCATGTGGTCATCACTTTGAGAGCTCGATGCGGTTGGTCTTTGAGAACTTTCGACGGAGTTTTGGAGTTTCAGAAAATTTCAGATGGTTTCAAAATGAGATTTCGAACTTCTCGCAGTGCATAAATGTGTGGCAAAGTGAGAGAAAGAAGAAGGGAAAATGAGAGAAAGAAGGAGGGAAGCTATTAGTGAAATAAGAAATAAATTCTAAACAACTCTTTCAAGAATTCGTTGGAAATATTCGATGGATTTTGCCATAAATTACTCAAAATATTCCACTTCAAAATAAATTCCGTTTCATTAGAATATGAAAAAACAATAAAATACTAATTGCGATGAATATTCAATGAAAGTCAACAACGTCCTAAATCATTCTTTGGAATGCCTATTGATTAAATAATTAATGTCTAATTATTGCGAGAGTGCAATTTAATCGAATCAATAGTTTTTCATCGCGATGTCGAAGGGAATGGAGAGGAGTTTAGTTTGTATATTGCAATGGCTTAAATCACTGCGATTTGTAGCACCTGCGGTTCCACACGGCCCTTTCTCCACTTCGCCCTTGGAGCCCTTCACCGGAATAATCTCAACTAGACCGAAGCCTCCTGCTCCAGGTGTCCGGGGACGTTGCTCGTGTCCGGGTCCCCTCCATGTGTGTATCGTGTTTTAATACCCGGTCCATTAAGTCAAGCACACTCACACACAAACACAAACACACATTCATTCACTCCACACACACACTTGCAGGACATCAACCGTGACCCGGAACATCAGGCGAGGTTAAACGAGCGTTATAAGAAGCTTTTCTCGTCATTTTAAATTCCTTGGAAAATGGAAAATCATAAAAGCCCAACCACAACGGGATTCCCTTTGTTCTCGTCCTTTGCTCTCTCTCTCTCTTCTCCTTCTTCGTCCTCTCTCTCGCTCCTTTTTCTTCTCTCTCTCTCTCTCTCTCTTTCTTTCCTTCTTTTCCCTCAATTTGAAGAACAAATAAGTAGGAGAACAAAAGCTTTGCAACATGAATGCATGTGAGAATGAATGAATTGAACGACTGTTGAACTGATGAATCATTCAACAAAGGCTCTTCAGTTTTGATACTTAAATGTTTTAGAGTATTGCGTTCTGAATAATAGATAAAAGAGTCCATTCAAGATGCTATTAGATGGTATTAATTTAATATTAATTTTGTTTCAGATGTGTTTCATTAGGCTTAAAATCATGTTAACAGAGCTTTCAGGGATTTAGAGTGGCGATTTCATTGATTGTGAATTTTAAAACATCTTGAAACTGTTCTCTAATAAATTCTCTAAAGTAGAATTAGTTCATAATTTTCAAGGTTTCCCGATAGTTCTATAGAAATGATTCTCAGATAAGATTCTATCAATAACAATCATTGAAAGTTCTTTCTCACTTAATTTCGCAGCAACATCTGGTGGTCAAACCTTTCAAGACTCTCTGAAGAAAACTCTTTAAGACCTCTCCATTGTCCTCTTTATGGAAGCATAGGTTAAAATCTCGTTGGCATTGAAAAGTCATTCAAAGCCTTGGAAGGCTTGAAGAAGTCTCTTTTCTAACATCACCTAATGGTGTTCAACCGAGAGCTCATTCCACTTGTTCTTCTTTTGTTCACCTCCCTTTCATTCGTTATTCATTCTTCTTCTACATTTCGTCTTCTAAATTTCGTCTTCTTCGTTATCTTTTTCTAAGTGGTTTTTCATTCATGGCTCGATACAAGTGAAATAATTTTTCAAATTCAATTCAACTTCATTTGTTTGCTTCTGTTGATGCTTTTGTTGCTGGAATTATCGGTTGTTGTTACTGTTATTGTTTGTAATTTTTGTTATTGGTATTGTTTTGTTCAAATTTTTGTTGTTCGTATTGTTGTTGTTGGTATGTTTTTTTGGTATTATTGGTTATTCTCATTGTTGTTGGAATTTCATTGAAAAATTGGTTTTCCATTGTTATTATTATTGAAATACAGTTGGCTTTTGTTATCTGTAGTTTCTATTATTCATTTGTTATTCGACACTATTGTTGTAAATATTGTTGTAATGATGGATTGTTGTTGTTGTAGTGATGTTTTGTAATTATTGTTTGTGTACACTTGTAATGGTTTTCATTATTTTTTATTGTTTGCCTCTGTTGTTACATTTTATTGATCTGATTCCTAAGAATTTTGTGGTTTTCTCTGGTTCAATTGTTGCGGTCTAGTTTTGTTATTACTGTTGGTATTTTTATTGGTATTGTTGTTGTTATTGTTGTTTGTATTGTAGTTGAAATAATTGTGTTCCTCGAAAACAATGTATTGTCAAATAACACACACACACACACATACAAATTCCACATATCGTATTCCCTAGAAGCCAAACGACTCAAGCGTTAAACTACGTAAATTTTTCCTGAATTTTTTAAATACTTTTCCGATGCTTCCCTTTTAAATAAATCCATCTTTACTCAAATCCCACTAGGTGGCAACGATTGCATTTCGGTGTAATCGCCGCCAGATCTGGCAACACGTTCCCTCGGCGTTGCCGCCCCGATTTGCGTGTCGCGTGCACTCGGCTGTTAACACGTTGGCAACGCGGACGCGACGCGACTCGAGCGATGCGTGGCGTTGCCGTTGCGTAAGTTTATTCAATTAATTTTTGTTTTCGATTCAATTAATCTGCATTTTGCAATTCAATTAAATTTTTTTATTCGAGAAAACGCCGTTAATTGAAACATTTGCATATCGAAACTCCGTTCAAATTGAAAACAAAATTGGGAAAATTGCGTTAGTCTAATAACAAAAATCGAAAAATTATATTAAAACAAAAATGCATTCAATTGGAAAAAGTTGAATTAAAAAATTAAAATGAACGAAGGATATAAAAAATATGAAATTTCATCAAAAATTTATTATTTTGATAAGATTTAAAAAAATTTGATTTGATTAAGTTTTTATTAAAAAGAAAATATTTCCAAGTTTTTAAATTAAGTTGATTTCTTAACTAGAGAAACTCAAATCATTTTGTTAAGAAATTAGTTTCTAAAATGTTGTAATTTATTTTATACATTAATATTTGAATAATATTCAATGCATCGAATTGAAATTGAATTTTTGTCAAACAAAAAAAAAATAATAATAAAAGGTGTGATTTAAATTAAATGCATGTACTTTTGGTCCGTCGAGAGAAAACGAGCAGACGGTTTCAATGACCTTCGTGGCGAGCGATCCGAAATGCGAGGCACGACCATCGCCATCGTTGCCGTGGCTGCCGTGGTACCGTTAATTTATGCTGTGTCCATTGCGGCCAGACCCAGCGACCCACCGCCCCACCACCGATCCATTTGCGGAAGCGAGAAGGAGACCGAGAACGAGAGAGAAAAATCCGCTGTCGCACGAATTTCGCATTCAGCGTCCATCGACGGCGGCTGCCGGACGGTGGCTGTCACGTTGACAGCTGTCAGTGGCTGACATTCGCGAGGTCCGCCGCCGGTGGTTTATGAGTTCAGTTGGCCTGTGGCGAACTTTCCCAGGGGACGCGGAGTCTCCACGGAAGAGGCGAGGACAGAACGACTTCTCCGGAGCGAAAGAAAAGATCTGAAGTTACAGATGCCGTTGAGTCGAATCGAACCGGAAGTGACGTCTGTCCGACATCCGTCCGTCCGGCCGTCTGCCATGACACGAGATGACACAAGTCTCGTGGCCTTCGTCCGGCGGCGACATTGCGTCAGCGACGAAAACCCGATGTTTGTCCGAGATGTTCGCGCATGCTTGTCAAAGTCAACAACAGCCACAGAGCACATCGAAAGCAAATACGAATATTACAATACCGCCAAGTATTACAAAGCTTAGCTAAACTAATAACAGCCAACATTAACATTTCTATTTCAAAAGCCGTTTTCAACCTGACACGAACAAATGTTAGTCTGTTAAAATAATAAGTGATGGCTATAAGATCATCAATTATAGCAACAACCAGGGAACGATCATCGGTTCCGACACGCGACACACGATCTTCGTTCGAACTTTGAAGTCTATTCACCACAAGGTGAGCAAAGGTGTGGTGAGTTGACCTTGGAGAGGTCGGGAATCGGAACTGGAAAGAAAGTCCATCGGAGGAGTGTATTTTATTTGTCATTTATTTGTTTATATATTTAATTTTTTTATTTTATTTTTCATTACTTAATTTCTTATATTTTTCATTAACTTTATTTTTAATTGATTTTATTTTTTATTTATTTGTTTTTGTAATTTATTTTATTTTCTATATAATTTATTTACAATTTAATTAATTTTCATATTTATTTTTCATTTCAAGAACAATTATTTTTTTTGTTACTAATTTTATATTTTTTTATTTTACATTTATTTTCAAGTTATTCCCTATTTATTTTTTTTTGAGGCAAGCGAACGAATTTTCCGTTCGAATCTTCTTTAAATTGTTTCCTTTCTCTTCTTGAATAACTCTCAATTTCTTTTCATAGAAAAAAACCATTTTTCTTATATAAACAACATTTATAAACTAAAATGTTTAACTGTTTTTCTTTATTTCCTCTTTAACTTCATTACAGCCCCCTTTGTCTCCGTATTTGGGCTATTATTCGCCGAGTGTGACTTAATCGAGGATCCATTAGGGAATCGTCGGCGCTTGAGGGCCTAGCGGAGCATGAGTGGTAAGGCTTTGAGATTGGATCTTCATCTCAGGCCTCTACGCAATCAGGGGAAGGAGAAAGAAAGAGAGCGTCAACGAAAGAGAATGAGTTAATGTGCTTTCGTTTCAGCTCTAATGAGCTCTCGCATGCAGCCTGCTTCTCTAATGCCGATCATCTGCACGATACCTCTTTTCTTCTCTCCCTTTTTTTGTCTGCCTCATTGTCTACTTCTTTCTCTGTCTCTTTGTCTACTTCTTTCTATGTCTCTTCGTCTCCCTCTTGGTCACTCTTTTCCATTAGTCGGCTCCCCTGTAACCCATTTAATTAATTTTATGCAAATAATGATGACACCAAGTTGTATTTAAGGTTAACAAACTTCCATTTGTATTATTCCATAGGTATTATTGTTGTTGTTGGGTATTTTTTTTTTTTTTGTTGACATAACTAACATTATTGTTGTAACTTCAAAATAAATATCATTACCATAAGTTTTGTTGTTGGGCTTAGTGGATATTAGATAATACCAAGCGACAACAACTGAGACGAACATATGTTAACAACAACATGACAAATGGTAGAAAAATCGGATGAAGTTGTGAGAAATAATAAAAACCATCAACAGCAGCAAATAAAAAAATAAATAAATTAAATAATAGTAAAAAATTGTATGGATAAATAAATAGATAAATAAAAAAAAAATAACTAAAAATAACCTCAAGTGGAATGTGAAAAAATTGAGGAGTATTTGTAGTAGAAATAAATGCAATCAAAAATCAATCACGAGGCTAATGGATTTAAATAAAATGTATTGTTAAAAAATGAACGAAAATGAATAAATTGATAATTCTATATGAAAAAACAGATTCAGTAATAAAAACGAATGCGAAAAACAATAAAAATATATCAGAAAATAATACAAAATATTTATAATATTAAATACAAAATTTTTTTCATTCAATATAAAACGAGGACTTTATAAAAAATAATTTTCGAAACACAATTCTAATTACAGCATTCGACTTTTTCTCGTAATGGAATCGGATAAACTTCAACTTAAAAAATCACAACCACCCACACACAGCCACGCACACATACAAGCATAAGCCAGCTGCCTTGAGTGACGCCCTCGAAACGGCAGCAGGTGGCAACCCCGGCCGACGCACACAGAACCTCGAAAACCAAAAGCAACAATTGAAAAATAATTAATAAATAATGAAAACAATTCGCTTCGATTTGAATTTCAAATAAAAATCAAGTCGGAATCAATTTGCGAAAAAACAAAACACAATAAATTACAATAAAAATCACGAAAATAACAAAAACAAAAATCATATAAATAAAAATCATGAAAATAAAGATCACAAAAATAAAAATAACGATTATAAAAATAAAAGGTTTAATTCGAAAAATAATTGAATCGAACCGGTAGATGTGAAAGAGAGAGAAGGAAGGTAGAAAATCGAAAATCAAAATAAATACATAAATAATGAAAAATGAAATAAAAGTCAAGAATGAAATGAAACAAACATATGAAAAAACCTGCTCACCTTCTGTGGTTTAGTTGTTGTAGTTGCTTTTTTTTTGTTGCTGGTGACGATGCTAACGCTGTAGTTAATGATGTTGTTGTTGTTGTTGTAGTCTGGTCGAATAGCTTTCAAGCTCGATCGGCGCTAGAAATGTTCAACAGAAACAACAAAAACAATAAGAGTAACGAAAACCAACAACAATGAACAATCAATGAGAAATATAATACAGAGAGAGAGACTAATAAAAGAGGGAATGAGAGAGAGGGTAACGGTGTGTGAGAGAAAGAGAGAGAGAGAGTAAGGAATAGAGGCAGAGAAGGAGACAACAACAAAATTAAACGTTTGATCGGCGGTCAAAACGTTTGCAGGCGATTCCAACACATTGTTGTAGAATGTGTTGTATTTCGCTCGTATGGTTGTTGTATTTAGAGAATTTGTTACTCTTGTTGTTGTATTGTATTTGAGCGAATTTTAGTATTGTTGTTGTTTTACGATCGAAATCTTTGCACGTTCAACCATCAGCCAAACGACGAATATCGTCAGCAATTGATGTTGTTGTTGGTGTTATTGTTTTTTTTGGTTGTTGTGGAATTATTATGGTTGTTGTTGTGGAATCATTGTTGCGATTAATGATGGTGTTCTTGTTGTTGTTGTTATTATTCCTGGCTATTGTATTTTGTGTTGTTTTTTTTTTCTTTTTTTGTTAACATTAATATTATGATTTTTGTTGTTGCCGCTCGGAATGCAATTGAATGAAAAGGATTCAGATTCCTCAAACGGACTTCAACCTCTTCCCCACATCTTCTTCTTCTTGATCATACAACCGGCTTCCATCGACATGATTTTGGTGGAAACTACGTTTGGGTTTTTTTTTTATTTCTGTGAAATATTTACACAAACGTAGGATGGGTTGAGTGAGGGGTGGTGAAGGAGGAGAAGAGGGGGGCGTTGGTAGGCGTGTGGTCAGTCAGCCCAAAGCATTGTTGCAGCTGCCGCCGCAGGAAAATAAATCGCCGCAATCCGCCTCGAAATGTGAATGGATCCAGATCCGGATCGGTAGCGAGGGCTTCGACGCTGTCTCTATCTACGACTATATCTGTCTCGTTTGAATATATCCGTCTGTCTATTTGTCTAGGCTGGGACTGTCTTTCTATCGATATATATGTCTATTTCTCAATCTATTTCACTTTTTATCGATCTATTTTTCTATTTTTTTTTAATCTATTTTTTGTCTATGTGTCTCTGTATATTTTTCTACTGTTTTTCTATATTTTTTTCTATAAGTTTTTCCATCTATATATTTTGTCTCCTTCCATATATTTATTTGTCTCGCCTTTTGTTTGTCAGTCGTCTCTATTTGAATTGATGCATATTTGTGTCTGCCTCAGTCTGTCTTTGTGTGCATTTAAGTGGGTTTGATCGGATGCAGATCGATTCAAACGACGATTATATAATTGTATTTATCAATCGACAAAACAACAACAAATCACTCCAAAAACAACATAAAATCATACTCCGAAAATAGCGACTAATTCCAAAAACAACAACTAATTCAACAACAACAACAACAAATTCAAACATCTACAATAAATTCCTAAAACAAGAAAATCCAACATCAGCAAAAAATTCAAACAACACCAAGTAAATCCAATAACAACAACAACATTATTACTCTTATTTCTATGAGGAAATCATTGAACAACTAAATTTGGCTACTGCTCTTGTTGTTGTTTTATCTCTTCAATATTCCTCTATCTCTCTCTATCTCCATTCACACTTGCAGCGCCAACACTTGATGGCTTTAAAGTTGTCTCGAGTCAGGTTGTTGTTTTTTTTATTAATAAATTTTGTTGTTGTTGTTTTTGATTTTGTTGTAATTGCCTACTGCTTGAAGTAGAGCTGCCCACTTAATTTTTTCTGGTTGTTGTTGTTATACTTGTTGATGTTATAGTTGTTGCTGCCATCAACAATGGCAACAAGAGCAAGACATTTAAAGATACATTCAACTTAGGCGTAAATCCGCGAAGTTCAACACCATCTGCAGCTACTCGAGATACAATACAATGGGCAGATGCAAATGTGCAACAACAACAATAATTACAAAACAATAATAATTATAACAACAATGACACAATAACAACAACATCAGCAAAAACCCACAACAACTCCATTTATGCGGAACAACGAACGAATTTCATTTCGAATCGATTGAGATATTTTCATAAGCTTCGCAGATGAATATCCAGTAGATACATTGGCAGATACAATGTATCTACGCGATATTTTCGCCACTTTAGTTAGATTCGTTTCTGGGTTTTTTCCAATTTCTCTCTCCTCAATTGATGAGGACTTTTTATAATCCTTCCTTTTACCTTCGAATAAACACCAAAATACAGCACTATCAATCAATCAATCTATCTATCACTTCATGCATCCGTCATTTATCTGATATATATTATATATATATATATTTTTTTCAGAGGAATTTCGTTTATTCCTGTTTTATTTTGCAATTTTTAATTTCGTAATTTTTATTCAAACGCACGTAATTTCTAAATATAGTCGACTCTCTCGCAATTTTCATCCACAAATCACTGGTATTTTTTTTTTCGCTTTTTGTATTTGTTGTTTTTGCTGTTGTTGTTGTTGTTGGTGCTGTTGCTATTAAGTCGCGTTTGTATCTTTCGAGAATCACATTAGTCGACTACGATCGTTTCGCGGATCGCGCGTTGTGGCCACTGAGCCTGTTGCACTCGAACTGATCGCTTGTTGGCCGCTCAAACCGGGTTTGGGCCCAGAAATCAATCTCTCTCTTTCGAATGACTCTCTCTCTCACCTGAAATCTCTCAACAGAATTTTCTCACCTGAACTATCTCTCTATTTTTGTCTCACCTGAGTTCTCTCGTCTCTCTCCTCTCACGCTTCTTGAGCTTTCGGAACGTGTTTCGAACTGATCGCGAGCTTAACTTCGGCTTTTGTTAAGATCGAAAGAGCCACAAGTGTTTCTGGTCTCTACTTGAGTTTATCATTTCGCTCTCGCTCTTTTCTTGATCCCAGCTAAAGGCATTAATCGGACTTGGCCTCTTGACTGGGCCAAGCAGCTCGTAAATTCACTTCCTGTCTATTTATTGTCTCTTCTTGGGTCGTCTGGGCCTTTCTCTTTCAGAGATTTGGGGTTTCTCTCCTCTTGCTCTGATGGAGAGAGAACAAGTTCGCGAATGAATTTATCTTCGATTTCGACTTCGAAAGGGTTCGTGTATAAACTATCTCCTTTTCTATCGTTCTCTATGAGGCAACTAGATGATGATAGAGGTTGATAAATAGAATCAAATAACAGTATTGGAAAAGGTACTAGAGGAAGGAGAATAAAATGTAGGAGGAGAATGAAATATAAGAGGAGAATGAAATGTAGGAGGAGAACAAGGAAATATAGGAGAATCAGAAAATATAAGAGGAGGTGTCGAAACTGTAGTAGGAGGATCAGAAAACGAAGAACGAGAGAAGTGACAAGAAGTGGGAGGAAACTTTGAAAGTTCTCATAAGCGCCACGACACGACGTGCGCGATTCGATGAACTGAAGTGGCGTCGAGTATTTGAGCCATCAATTAATTAGCCCCCCGTGGTTCACGCCCCCTGCACCCCACGCCCATCGAGCGAAAACTCGGTTGAAAAGTCTCATTAGAGACATGCCAACCGCAAACCTTCGTCGCTCGGATCCAATCATAACCGCGCGCAGGAAGGCAATCGAAGAACCACTTGGAATGCAGAGTTCTTCGTTCTATCGTGGGGGCGAGGGTCGAAAAGGGGGCGTGGCAGGGACGGAGAATCGCCTTGACTCCGATCCCGGGCACGTCATGAAAAATCGACGCGCTAATGAAGCCTCCGAAATCTAGGAAAGCACTAAATATGAGCACGTCGCGACCTTCCCACGTCCCAAGCGAAGCCTCTTCGAATGAGGAATTTGATGGAGACTATGAGAGAGAGAGAGAGAAAGGGTGACTGTGTGGAGGTGTGCGAAGGAAACACTCATCATCCGTGTGCGGCGGCATTGGTGTTGGCGGAAGCTCTTGGCGGGTAGAAAAACGGCTTTAATCACCGTTAAACGAAGGCTCGGCACGCAGCACGCGAGCGGATAGTTTCGTTGGTGAGATGAGGTGAAGTGAGGTCGTGTATGGAGGATTGTATAAAGTTGTTCATGTGTGGTGGATTGTGTGAAGTGGTGAGTTTGTTGCATTGTCGTTTTCGTACTAAACAGAGGTCGTATACCAAAGGTAGATAAGATGGTAAGAGAAGATGGTGATTGAGGTGGATAGAGAAGGAATAGTTTGGTTGAAGTGCAGGTGGAGGTAAAGGTGGAGGTGAAGGTGGTGGTGAATACGGTGGAGGAGGTGAAGGTCAAGAGATGAGGGTTAAGATATGAGGGTGAAGATGGTGAAGGAGGTAACGAGCTGAAGGAGGTGACGACGTTTGCTACAGGAAATAGCTGAATGGAGGTGAATGAACCGACAGGAGCTTCGAGGAAGAAGGAAACAAGGCGAAGCTAGCTGAGGAGGAATTAAACTAGGTGATAAGAAGGCGATAGTGAAAAGGAAGAGAAATAAGAGGAATCAGTGAAGGTGTAAGAAGAGGTGAAGGTGTATGAAGAAGTGAAGTTGAAGGTGTATGAAGAGGTGGAAATGAGATGGCTGTGAACCTGAAGATGATTGAGTAGCTTCAGGTTGAGTGGGCGAAAGACTTGATGCTAAAATCGTGGCTAAAAGAAGGCGGAAGAGAAGCACCTGAAAATTATTGCTATACTAAAATTCACGGCTACAGCGGTGGAACTGAGGTGAAACAGCGTGTGAAGGGAATTAATTTGTATTTAAGAGAGAAACTCAGGAAAAAGTTATTATTGACTTTGGTCGTGAAAATTTCCACTAGCTGAAAACTTCTCAACTGCGCATTCATTAAAAAGTTTATAAATCGTTTATGGCCCGTCCCCGAACCCTCACCATCCTTTCATCACTCCATCACTCCTTCCATCCGTCTGAACCCTCGTCAGACCGTTGTTCGCCAAGAGAAGACGAAATGAGTCTCGTTTTTCGCCACTTGGTGCAAATTATGGCGAATAGTTTCGGATGGTGGGCGGAAGAGGAGGTGGAAGTGGTTGAGAGGAAGGAATGAATTTTCCGCACGGTCTCGAAATTTTCTCATTATTCATCAGGTGGATGCTGTGTTGTTGTTGTAGAGGTGGTTTTGCATTCTGTTTGCTCGCTGAACGATCTGACGTTTGGCGATGATCGTCCAGTCGAACGTGAGGGGTCAACACGTGTCTTCCAATTGATCTCTCATCTCTTTCTTCATTCTTCCAGCACTTTCTTCAATCACTCATTCTTCTTTTTTCAATCACTCTTTCTTCTTTTTTCAATCACTCTTTCTTCTTTTTTCAATTACTCTTTCTTCATTCTTCAATCAATATTTTTTCTTTCTTCAGTCACTCTTTCTTCCATCTCTTTCTCTTTCCATGTGAAAATCTTTCCTTTCACTTCTCTTTGGCCTGTTTGATTAATTTCACTTCTATACTATTTCTCTTCATTACTATCTCTGTATTTTATTTCCAAGATTCCTCTTCGTGCGATTCCCTTTCTTTTTTTCTTCCTTCCTTCCACTCTTCTTTCTATCTTCCTTCCTTTCTTCTTTCTATCTTCCATACTTCTTTCTTTCTTCCTCATTCGACCTGGAGCTTCTGATCACGCTTTGTCTTTAACTTCTCAAGTCTCTCATTTCACCTTTCGCCTCTTAAAGAACGAGACTGAAAGAAAGAGGTGGAAACCGCAGAGAAAACGACCACGCGATTCGGGATAAAGTGCGAACTACCTGTCAATTATGTGCAGAAGTGATGCGCATATTTTTGTCATTCTCTCCTGTCTGTCTTCATCACCATCAACACCAACACCTTCCTTCTTGCATCTCGATGATGAGAGCCCGGTGAGGTCCAGGAGACGATGACAAGTGAGGCGATTGTCATTCCAAGCATTCATGTGGGTTACAGAGTGGAAAAGTGCGAAAAGTCTATGGGGTTTTTGTTGTTATTGGATGGCTGATGTTGTTCTTATTGCTATTTTTGTTGTTGCTATTTTCATTTATATTATTGTCGTTGTTGTTATTATTATTGTTGTTGTTATTATTGCCATTGTCGTTGTTGTTTTTGTTTCACCAGCTGACAACGATATGCAAATGTTTCGTGGGCCACGTCCCAGACACGCGAGTATCTTAATTTATGCTCTTCATTGTGTCGGCATCAGGCACCAACCGCATCCCTCTGTCTCTTTCTGTATCTATCTCTCTCTTTCTTTTTCTTTTTCCTTTCCTCTTTCTCTTTCTCCATATCTTTCTTCTTTTTTCCGCTCACACTCCTCTTGAGGTCGCGGTCTGCCAGCTTATTTTGTGGCATGTGTCTCGGCAAATGAAGCAGAGGGAAGGAGCAGGTAAGGAAAATGGAAAAAACGGCTGAAAACGGGAGGAAAGAAAAATGTGAAAAGATAAAAGGAGGGGAAGGAGAAAATGAGATAAAACTGTAGGTGGAGAAGACGAGATAAAACAGTGGGTGGAGAAGAAAAAGATGAAGAGGAGGAGATTTTAAATAAGAGGAGAATGAGATTTAAAATATGAGGAGAAGGAGACTTTAAAAAAAACAGGAGAAGGAGTCTACAAATATGGGAAGAAGGAGGAATAAAGAGGACAGGAAAATCCGATGAAGAGAAATGTGGAAGAAATATGACAATGGGAGGAAGGAAGAGAGGAGAAGACAGAGAAGAAGACAGAGGAGAAGACTTAGGAGAAGATAGAAAAGGAGACATAGGTGAAAACATTGGAGAAGATAGAGAAGAAGACAGAGAAAAAGGCAGGGAAGAAGAGACAGAAAAATGACAAGAAGAAAAAGACAGAGGAGAAGACAGAGACGATGGACGAGCAACAAAAGACGAATAGGTGAATCGAAGTAAAAGGAAATCCGACTTAGGTGAAAGAAAGACGTTGGCGTCGTCGGCTTTTGTGGGATTCCTGCGCAGGTGAGATTTGTCTGTTTGCGGCTCTGTGTTCGATGTCGTGGCGGCGGCAATTCATCCAAAGTGCTGGCAATTTATTCAAATTTCCCCACGGAGCTCTGTCGACTCTGTCTCGCTCTTTCTCTCGTGACCCTGAGGTCTGATCCAGAGAGGTCGGAGGTCGCACGTTCTCTCTTTCTCAAGCGGATCAGATTGTTGAAGGGTGCCAACCATATGGATTTTAGAAAAATTTCCCGATTTAGGAAAGGATTGTGGACATTTTCCAATGATAAAAAATCATATGAGAATGAAATTTTCCTTTCATAGATAAAATTTGAAGATAATTTTAATAAAATATTGATAAAGAAAGTTTTAAAAAATACTGATAAAGACGATATTAATAAAATAGTGATAAAGACCATTTTATTGTTATCACTTGTGAGGTTTTTTCCGATCTTCCTTTCGCCTCCATCCACATTTCGCGGAAGGGAAATTTCCTCATTATCAAGAGGGTAATTTTTTATTCACCGACAATTTCCTACATTGAAATTTCCTCTTCTCACGGCAACTGCTTGTGTTTCTGTATTTTTTTTTTCATATGTTGTGGCATCAGCAGACAAAAGCGAGTGTCGACATTGCGAACTGTTGTCAACACTTTCCACCAGTCGCTCTCATTCACACGCTTCCGCACACAAACACAAAGACACACACACACACACACGTGTAGTTGCACCGGAAACATCTCTCTTTTGCATACGGAAGCTTCTCCTTATCTTTACGCCTCCATCCGCTTCTCGCGTTTTCCCAATTCAATGTCGACAGAGAACGCCGACGGTTTTTGTTTCCCACGCGGCTGTCGCCGAGTGTCGTCAGAGGGCGCTATCGCAGGCCTCGTTGTCGTGGGGCCATTGTCTGCAGTGGCTTCTTCTCTTTTCCATCCTCCTCCTTTTGCCTCTCTTCTCCTTGATTTACCTCTCTTCTCCTTCATTTACCTCTCTTCTCCTTCATTCACCTCCCTTCTCCTTCATTTACCACCCTCTACTGGTTTGCTCTCCACCAACCTCCATCTCTGCCTTTATTACCTTCTGATTTCCATATCTCACATTCCTCTGTTTCCATCTGGCAACATCGCTGTCTCTTCCTATCTCTCTTTTCCTCTATCGCTCACGTCCTCTCGCGCTTTCCTCTTGCTCTCTCCCTCCCCTCTTTATTTCTCACCATCTTCGGTTCGCCTGTCTCGTTCTCGCTTGACACACATTTTGCATGCATTTATTTATGATTCGCTTTCGTTCTGCTCCTCCCGCCTTCTGCCACGCCTTTCCTCGCGGTACTCCGCCATTTTCCGCCATTGTTCAGGATGACGCACGTCGCCATCTTCACGCTCGACAATGGCGACTTCCGTTGCAGCGCCTTCAACGTGCTCTTCATCCAACTCATCCTTTCCCTCTTTCTCCATCTCATCCTTCCCCTCATCATCCACCTCATCCTTCCACTTCTTCCTTCACCTCCACAGGTCGTTCTCTCATTCTCCCGAGACTCATGGATATTGTTGTGTGGAGAATTCTCGCCCCACCTCCCGCCATCCAATCGAAATTTCTCCGGCTCGCTCACAAGTGGCCGACAGAAGTCGCTCCAGCCTCCTCCACAAGTGTCGCCAGAGTCGAAGGCGTCCTTCCCGAAAAGCTGTCAGGCGGACGACGGTGCCAAGTGGGTGTTAATTGGGGGCGGGAGCGGCGGTGGGCGTGCCCTCAAAGGTAGGGGGCTTGCGAAGAATTCTTCAGGAAGCTCTAGGCTGCTTCTGGCACTCGTTGTTCCAGAGATTTGCATGCCTGGAATTTATGTAAATGAAATTGCGAAGGCGAAATTCTTATATGAATTCCATTCGCTTCGTCTTCCGTTCATTCATTCATTCATTCATTCATTCGTTCCTTCAGTGATTCTTTTCTTCTTTCATTCGTTCCTTCAGTGATTCTTTTCTTCTTTCATTCGTTCCTTCGGTAATTCTTCTTTTTCTCATTCATTCCTTCAGTGATTCTTTTCATTTTCTTACTCATTCATTCATTCCTTTCTCCGGGGATTCTCTTCACTTTCATTTCGCGGATTCTCTTCTGCTTCCTTTCGTTGCTTCCGTTGACTATTCCTCTTGTCCGCATTCATTTTATTTCTCCATTCATTTATTCATCCATTGTTTGGAGGAATGTGTCCAAGATTTCAATCTCGGAAGAAGTGATGAAATTTCGCAGGTGTTTTCTTTGCTATTGTTATTGCTATTGGTGTTGTTATTGTTGTTGTAATTGTTGTTGCGTTTGTTATTATTGTTGGTCTTGTTATTATTGTTGTTCTAGTTGACATTATTGTTGTTGTTCTTCTTTCTGATTGTGTTCTTGTTGTTGGTTTTATTCCATCTCCAGGTTAATTTTGCGCCTCAAGTGAAAATTAAAATAACAATAAAATTTGCATTCCTCATTCACACCTCACTTTCCTCCACCGTCTCCTGATCTATAACTTCATCTCTTCATCTCTCATTCTCTTCTTTTCGCCAACTGTCTCTCTCACTCTCACTCATTCTTCTCTTTTCAACGGAGTCACCATCGACTGGCCTCGGATTTCGACAATCGACAACGGTTTCCCTCGAATCCTGCTCCACTGCTTCCTTCATCCATTCTCCATTCCTTCTTTCTCTTTGACTTCAATCTCTCTGTCCTTTTAATTCCTGTATTTCCTGTCTTTTTCCTCCCCACCGCTCGCCTGTCATTTACAACAAATCATTCGCTCCTCAGCCTTCTGCAAGGATTTAATTTAGATAAAAGCGTCTTCGTTCTCCACTCCAGCCCACCTGTGGTCGCAGCCTTCTTGGAAACTCTAGATTTTCGGGAACTCGGAGGACAGAGAGGGAAGAACAGACAGATGAAGAGGAGAAAGGGAGGGACGGTCACGATTTGTGGTGAGATTTGATTCGAGAGAATCAACGACGTCGTGCTGGTTGTATTATTTGTCATAGTCGTCGTCGTTGTTGTTGTTGTTCTGATTGTTGCTGTTCATGTCCTTGTCATTGGTGAGATAGCAGTGATTTTTATTGTTGTTCTGGCTGTTGCTCCAAACGCTGCTGTTCCAAATGAAGGTCCTTCGCCCACACCCTCGTTGCATACGTGTTCGAGTTGCCAACTCGAAGCCATCTAAACAAGAAGCTCCATCCGTCGCCATCCATTCGTTTGTTCATTTGTCCTGTCGCTTCATCCACCTGGCCATCGGTATCTGTCCGCAATACCACAGAACCGATCTCTCCTCTCGCTCACTCGCATATTCTCCTATTCATTCGTACGCCCCTTCGTTCATTCCATCAGTCAGCCATTTACTTTACATCCACTTCAATTTATTTTCATTGCTCTGGCGTCGAAAGAGATTTTCACAATTGATTCCGAATGATTTCTTTTCCACTTACGGTACGGTTTCCACTTGACGGGAAAAACCTTCGCCCACCCCTTTGTCTCTTTCTCCTTGTTGCCACCTGACCCTTCTTCTTTCCCTTCTTCTATCTCTTCCTCAGTCTTCTTGCCCTTCTTCATTCTTCTTCCCACTTTGTTTACTTTCGTACCTTGTCTCGTGCTCATCTTATCTTTGAGTCTGGTTTTAGCATTCGCTATCTTTCTTCCCTCAGTTTTTTCTTCTTTTCTTCCTCTTGGACTTTCCCACATGACATTCTTCGTTTACTTCTTTCTCCCTCTCACTATCTACCTTTCTTTTTTCATCTCTCTCTCTTTTCCTTTCTCTGGTGTCGCCCTGACAATGAAAAGTGCGCACGATGCCGATCTCAGCAATTGTTTATGTTGTTATTGTTTCTATGCTTCTCCTTGTAGTTGTATTTGTTGACACAAACACATACACATCACACATTCACAACAACTTTCATTATATCAGTTGTTGTAGTACAGAGAAAACAACAATCTTTGGAAACAGATTGCAAACCATTTCCATTCCACATACACAAATAAACCTACCTTCGAATGCTCAGAGGTGGGCAACTCCCCTGCCCCTGAGGTGAATCCTGGAGTCAGTCAGCAATAGAGACGACGTCCTTTATTTTATTAATCATCACAGAATCACATGAGAGCCATCGAGATCCCCGGCAGATCCTTGGCTCGGGGGCAGCGGGAGCCCGAAGAAGTTGAAAGGTATTAAGAATCTGCCAGAAGTCAAGTCGAGGTGAGGATGGGGATGGTGAAAGTGTTGTGGTGTTGACTTTGAATAAGTTGCTGCCATTTGCTTAATAAAGTTCTTGCCAGCGCTCTCTCTCTCTCTCTGTCCACCTTTCTCTCTTCACCCTTCTTGCTTCGACATACTTTCTTCACCCTTCTCTCTTCACCCTTTTACCACACCTCTCTCACCCTCTCCATCTATGTGGCAGCAAATCACATAAATATTCTATGGATTTCCATTATCTCGAGTCATCAAAGACGATGGTTTTCCGTTTTATTAAGGCTGCTTGCTGGTGTCCCTTCCATGTTTCTCGGAAGGAAATCCCTTTAAATGATGGCCTGATCAATGGGTTTCGTCGAAGGGATTTAACGATGTGTGGAAGGTAAGACGTATGTTTGAGGCTTTCATTATTTACACCTTAAGGAGCTGATCTTTTGAAAAATTGCCATCGATTAAAGACTTAAAGATGTGAATTGAGACGAAGAAGACTTTAAAATGGGCTTGGATCGTGGTTTGAGGTTTGATATCATTTGTTTCATATACATCATATCCCACAAATGTAAATATTGTCATCATCAAATCCCAATCATCATCAGTTAACATAATAGAATTTGAATTGCGCTTTAAAATCCTTCTTTGCACAGTCAAAATACGAGAATTATTTCGACTTGTCGATAACCAACCCCTTGATACGCAATCAATAGGGCTCCTTGTCACCATTAGCATAGAAATTAGTCCTTCAGGAAGAACTCTATACCCTGGATCCGATTCCAACAAAGGTTCGATTCGATTTCGATGGATTCGGTGATATCTAAAACCGGGATGATTTCCCCAATCGCTCGCACAAACCGAAGAAATATCAAATGAACAAACATAACAACAACAATAATAATGCGAGAGATTCTATCCAGCCTTCTGAAGGACAACGAAGACGAGCACGATAATCGAATCCTAGCATCGAGAACTCTTCACCTCTGAAGCAATATTGTGATAACATCTTCGAGACAGGAGTCGTAAATGTGGCAATTAATCTGCTGCAACATGTGGCAATACTGGCCGACGAGAGTGGGAGGGAGATGAAAGATGGAGTTGGTCTCCAAAGCGAAGTCAATATTGAGTTTTAATTAAAAGCGAAATCAACCTGATGTGGATGAAACCCTCGCCAGGAGGAGGTGAGGAAGAAGAGGGAGGAGGAGATGAGATGATGAAGGAGAAGATGAAGAAAGAAAATACGAAGAACGTGAAACTAGTAAACATGGAAACACGGAGAGAGAGAATCCCATGAGGAGATTAAAAAGAGATATTGAGAGATTAACTTGGTATAAGAATCTGCTTGGTATGAGAATCTTCTTGGTATGAGAAACCAAATCGATAGCTACTCTCACAGGATTCCATTCTGAGGTGGATAAAATAGGTAAATGAGAGGGGAGGAGAGAGTGGAAGACCTATAGAGGGAGAAAGAAGAGAAGATAGAGGTGAA
Source organism: Coelopa frigida (assembly GCA_017309665.1). Lineage (NCBI taxonomy): Eukaryota > Metazoa > Arthropoda > Insecta > Diptera > Coelopidae > Coelopa > Coelopa frigida. The sequence continues at coordinate 31,480,901 of CM029563.1, read as the reverse complement.
GAGAGAGACAGAGAGAAATGATGAATTCGTGTTCGAGTTCCCAGGGAAAATGACGATGGTAACGAGTTGAATGGAGAAGGCGTCCTCGACGAATTTCTCGGAAGTGGGCGACAAAATGAGACAAATCAAAGACGAAATCTCGAGATTCGTTCACCAGGTCACGTGTAACATACACACAATACTGTGGAAGAGCCGCGAGGATAACGAGAGACACTAGAAAAAGCACATGAGTCATATATAGAGCAAAGAAGGAGGGAGACAGAAATATTGAGTGAGAGATAGAAATGGCGATTGAAATAAAAATAGAATGAGTGGGCAAGAGTGAGACGGCAAGAGGAATGTGAGTGAGTTGGAGTAAAAATAGTAGTGAACAAATAATCGCTCGGTTGCGAGCAGAAATTCCGAGGATATCGGAAAATCAAGGATTTGATCCTATTGGCAACAAATCGCATGGGACCTTCAGCTCACTGCCTTTGTCTATCTCTCTCTCTCTTACATCGACCTCTTCCTCCCACACCGACTTCTCAGTCTCTCTCATTTCCTCCCACGAGACAAGGGCCGCGGAATGCGAGATGGAACTCGGACGATAATGGTCCGGGGACATTCATAAGAGAAAGAGAGACAAGAAGTGGAAGAGAAAAAAGAGAGACGAGAAGTGAAAAAGAAAAAGATAAGAGTCCGAGGGAGGATGAAGAAGTGAATGAAAGAGACAGAGCAGCTGAGTGTGAGGATTCCTCACTGCGACCGAAGCCCCTCGGCTGTGAACCGACGACCACGTGTCACTCCTCGTTACGTCCGACCGTCTGCTGGATGCGTCCGGGGAGACTTTTTTTCATTTACCATTTGCTCCTTGTTGTTATTGTAGTAGTAGTTGTAGTCGTCATCGTTGTTGTTATTGTAGTTTTTGCCTTTTGTTTCTTATTTGTCGTCATCACTTGAGTGAAGCGGATGAAGCCGAAGCATCCCAGGGGCAGAACCGGAAACCGGAAGTCGATGTGTGAAAATCGTAAATAATTCTGTTGAATTTGTGCGAGAAACCTCAGAGGAAATGAACGACATGTGTGTGGACAGAAATTAAATGGGTAAAATTTCACCAACAACAACAAAAACAAAGAAGTTCTTAAAGAATTAAGAGCATGTTGAATGAATAAATCAGACAAAAAATGATAATAAAAATGAATCCTCGACATTGATGGATTTCCGCTCGTAATGGAAATTATTTTAAAATTTAAATGTAAATGATAATTTCAACAGAGAGCCCCAATAATCTGAAATTAAAGCCTGGAGTAAAATTTCCCAACGTCCACTGAAAAAAAAACACTTGTTTCATTGTTTATTTAGGTATCTTTCTCACATTTATTTAATGAATCTGATTTGGTAATTTGAATTTTACACATATATAATTAATTTATTTGTTATAATTTTAGCTATTTGGTTTTGCAATAATTTCTCTTGCCTTCATTATATTTGATGTCTGATGTTTGATTTCAATATAATTAGTTTTTTCCCTATGCCCATAGGTTTCGATTCGAATTGCTCTGATTTGAATTGAGTCGATTTGTTCTTGTTGTTTTTGTCATCTCTATAGTTTTTGCTGTTGTTGTATTTATTTAAGCTATAGTTCTTATTATTAACATCAAATAAATTTTTCTATATTGTAAATAATTGATTTAGTTGTTTGTTTGTTTGTTTCATAAATAATTCAAAAATAACAATATTTGTTTTTTATAGATAAAATTTTCTTCACATGATTCTTATTCTTCATCATCGCATGCCACGTTTATTATTTATTCTTTTCAGAAATAGTTTTTATAATTTGAATGTCTTGCGGTTATTTATTTCCATATTTCCTTACAATAATCTATTTGGTTTTGTTTCTGCACATATATTTTTCCAAAATAAATTCTGTAAATATTTGTATATAGTGAAGTGATCTTGCATGTGTTGGTGTGTGTGTGGTATTGATATTGGTTTCTTTCAAAAAAGCATCAAAAACGAATGAATTATGTAATTATTTCAGCATTTTGTGGTCATTTTGTAGTTTTAGCATATTTAGCATATTTTTCAGTGTATTTCGCTAGGAATTCCTGTCTTAGATTTGTTAAGTTATTTGCGTTTTTAGGAGGGATTTCAGTGGGTTTCAGTATATCTGTCTTGGTTTTCTAGTTCTTGAATTCCCTTGCGCTATAGTCTATAGATATGTATGTATGTACAATAGTATAACGGTATCAGTTATTTCCTGGTTTTGGCCGTCGGTTTGATCTTTCGATAGGTGGTTCAGCGTGTCTCCTAAAGACTTATTCTATTTTTGATTCTATTTTCTGTAGTATTTTCATTTTCTTTTTAACAATTTCTTTTTGTTTTATAATAATAATTGTTATAGTAGTAGTAGTAGTATTTGTTGTTGTACTTATTTTCTATATAATATTCTGTATGTGGAATTTACATTTAGACACTTGCAACTTTGTGGGTTTACGTATATTTTCTTATTAATGTATTTCACTGGAAGTTTTTTCTCAAAATTGTTGCGCCCTTAAAATTTTGATTACCGATAGTCAGATAGAGAGACATGTGAATGTCTATGTAGAGACATGTGAAGAGCAGTTTTGTTATTGTTATTGTAAAGTCTATATGGCGATAAAATGGAGAGAATACTCAAGTACAGAGGACGTCGGACTCGCGAGAGAAGACTCTTCGGACTCCCGGAGGTTTTATGGCGAATTTACGCCCGAAGTATGGAAAGAACTCAGTGACGGCGAGACGGAGGAAAGCACAATGGAAACAACTCAGAGGACGAAAAGAACCTTTGTGTAATCATCATAATATTTTACAGTACGGTACATTACATTACGGTACATTCAATTACATACATGACGTCATTTCGCCATTTCATGGGTGTCTCATAGTTTTCTTCTTTTGTTTACATTTAGCATTAGTTTACATTTACATTTGATAGGTATAAAAAGTTTTTATGTTAGACTAAGGATTGTTCAGTTATACAATTTCTATATAGTTCACATCGAGCAGAACATGGTAAGGGTTCCTCCTTGCATTTTCTACATGTAGTTAATAGTTTTAGAATTTCTCTAGTAATTGATTTATTTGTGTTTTTTACAAATGTACACGTTATGAAAGTGAAATCATGAACGTTTCATGGAAAGTACAAGTTTCAAACAAGGTATAGAACTACTATCTTCTCCTAGTAAGGGTATATATTTTTCACAACTTTCAGAGGGTGGGTGGGTCACGGTTGCCGAGGTGGCCTTAAGTATATGTAGGGTGTATGCATGTATAAGTAGTATATGAGCTGAGGAGAAATTCGTAAGCTGTTGGCTGTATTGGTGCTCGCGTGTCTGTATAAAAGATTGTAGGTATGTGTGTGTGTTTCTGAAAAATATAAGTCGAAGCTCTCGTTTCAGTGGTTTCTATACGAATTTTTCACTTTGGATTTTTTGATTGAAGATTCTCAGTGGTAGAAAAAGCTTTATATAATTTTTATCATAAACTCGTGTATACTTTTAGAACATCTTTCTCAATATATATTAGTCAATTTTATATAATATTTTTGGCTTTTATAGTTGTTTATCTTGTCACCAAAGAAGCGCTCGAAATAAAGGTCTTCAGGCTTCTGCGTTTAAAAATCTAGTAGTTTAGTAGTTTTTCTTCGTGGGTGCACCATTTATGGAGTAGAATTGACATTTATTTCTCCTGCCTCGAATAAGTTCTTTTATTTTTCTAAACATTTTACACTTCATCGTTAAAGTAGATCATTTATCAATAATATATATTCATATATATCTAGGTATATATAGGTTTGTATATATTATAGTCTTTCATTTGAATTTTGTTTTTCCATTTAATTAAATTCAGCTTAAACTAAAGTTAGGGTAAATGCACGTGTATGGATTTGAGTGTGTGTGTGTGTGTGAAAGAGTGAGTGGTATTCGTAAGCAAATGAGAGATCGTGTTAAAAGTTCCCTAAAAGTGTTTTTGTAAATAGCGAAAATAGTGAAAATTATTTCTTTGTTTTTGAATAATTACTTTTTTAGTGTTTGCATTCAATATTTTCGTAAAAGTTTAAAATTCGTTTGAGAGAGGGAAATGTTTCATTTCTTGCAATTTCTTGACGGTAGAATTTTTACTTTTGCATTTTTGGTTTTTCTATTTTAATATTATAATTTAAAAGTTTTCCACCAGAACTCAAAACGCTTTCATTAGCTCAAAACTAGGCTCAACATTGAATAATCCCTTGATTTTTCAACTATTTACATCCTTATGATTTCCTTATATACCAAAGACAGCCCTTTTAAACTTTTCTTCTTCATTTCTTTTATCCTCTTCCTTTCCTCGTTTCATTTACAATAGTCATCGGGTTTTGAACCAAGTTTGTTTTTGTCTATTCAGATCTTTCTTAATTGGGTAAATTTATCTAAAATTCATCTATGTATGTGTGGGTTTGTGTAAGCAGGTGTGTGTGTTCAACTCTGCATTCGTTTTTTGTTTTCTATGTTTAATACAATTTTATTGTAACCTAGTGCTAGTGTATCGTATCGCATTCCCTTCGCAGCCTCCACGACCACGCCCCACGCCCACAACCTACAGCCTAGCCTACTCTCTAGTTACCTGTACAATCGTCATTCTGACCCACTGTTTAGGACGCGATGCGAGCCCTCTGTTTGCGAACGAACTCGATGGCCTGGCGATCGGTGGTCCGAGACTCGAGGATCTGAAGAATCGGGTTGTCTAGAGAAAGAGGAGAAAAGAGGAAGAGAGAGAAAAATTGTTAAAACCCAAATGAATTTTCATGAACCCCAAACACCTTTTGACGCCGAAAACTTACTTCGATCATGCTGCTGCATCAGCGGCAACTCGACCTGCTTCAGGCCATGGAAGTTGTCGACGCTCGTGTTATAGTCGGCCACGCCCGGGATCGTGCCGAGGGCAAGGAAAGCCTCGCCGGCGAAATCGTTGGCCGTCAGGACATCGTGATCCATCACGGTGAAGCCGATCATGGCGCCCTCCGTCTGACATTGCTCCAGGGTCACCGAGAACTCGAAACACTCGTCGAAGACGGGGTTCAATGTTTTCTGCGAGAACGAAAGGAGACAAAGAAGTGAGAAGGAATCAATGAAGGGATCAGGAATCAATAAAAGAGTCAGGAATCAATGAAGGGGTCATGAATCAATGAAGGAGTCAGGGATCAATGAAGGAGTCAGAAATCTGTGAAGGAGGTAGGAATCATTGAAAGAGTCAGGAATCAATGAAAGATTCGGGGATTAATGAAGGAGTCAGGATTCTAGAGGAAGGGGAGGAGTGAAGAAAATGAATAATCACCTTGTGGACATTGGTCTGCTGCTCGGTACAGTGGGCGAACGTGCGACGCGGCAGCAGCTCGATGATGACGAACGGATCGCTGAAGCCGTTCGGGTCCAGCGGGATGATGTCGCGTGCGTGGAGGACCTCGACGCAGAGCGAGTCGTGGTTGAAGTAGGCGCGAACCGCGAGCATCCCGTATGGGCCTGGGGGCATCGCCATCAGCTGCTCGTGCAGTCGACTCAAGTAGAACATGTCGAGCAGGCGCTCGGTCTCCGTTTTGTGGTACTGCAGCCGCTGCTCGATGCGCCAGAAGTCGTCCGAGTGCAGCGCCTCCATCGCTAGACCCATGCCCTCGGCGTGGAAGAAGTCGATCAGCAGCTGGAGGGCGTCGTAGAGTCGTTTGTGGAAGTTCGACGGCTTCTCACCCTCGGCCCCGGTGTCCATTTGGCGTGAGAGTTCGCCGAGCACCGTTCGCCAGATCAGCGTCAGCGAGCGATTGAAGTTCTTCGTGAGCAGGGCGCTGTTGAGCGCAGCGAGATGGATGTCGAGGTACTCGAGCAGCGGGACGATCGCCTGATTTGCGGGCAACGAGTCCGGCGACCAGGCCAGATGGAAGACGGCCTTCTGCAGCGGCACCTGCATCAGCGGCGCCAGCTTCGAGAGCACGCGCTCGGCCCGCGTCTCCAGCTGCGTCAGGCTCGACTCGAGCAGTGCGTCGGCCGTCTCCTGCAGACTCTGTCCATCGGCGCGGAACTCGGAGAGCGAACGGCGAACGTACTCGAGGTTGTTGACCGTCACGCACATGTCGTCCGAGCAGCGAAATGGGCCCTGCTGCTCGTAGTAGCCGCCGTCGGCGAGCGCCTGGTGGATCAGGTCGCTGTAGTGCATCGCCGCCGAGCAGACGATGTCGATCAGCTGGGCCTCGAACATGACGGCCGTCTCGTAGTCGGGCCAATTGAGGATCTTCCAGAACTCCTTGATCTGGTAGAATGTGGCCGCCACATCAACCGATGAGGTGCTGTAGCGAACGATGCGCTCACCCTCGCAGATCGCATCCAAGCTGATGGCAGCGCGCACACGCTGCAACGCCTTCGCCTTGCTGACCATCATCCAACGCTCCAGCGTCGGAATGAACCACTCGTGACAGTTGGCCAGGGCCAGCGGCTTCTCGGGCGGCTGCGGCTGCACCGACAGATGCTGCTTCATGATGCAGAACTCCTGGAGGGCGAGGAAGAGTTCGAACGGCCGGATGTCCAGCTGCTCCTTGTCGCCCTCGAGCACCGTGAACTGGCTGAGGTTCTGCGTCTGGATGCCGGGCACTTGGCCGCTCTCCATGCGCGAGAGGACCTCCTCGGCCAGCATCGCGTCGAACTGCTTGTAGATGATGCTGTAGTACTGGATCCCGTTGGTGCTGAAGGGTCGATCGAGAGAAGGAGAGAGAAGGATAATGGAAATAAATATTTTGATGAAATTAATAAATAATTAAAGGAAGGATAATTGAAGGTAGGAAAATGCTACTCAAGCTTAGATGACTTGTCTCGAAACATGAAACCACTCTTCATCTCTATCATCCCCCAATCATTCACTAGTCCACTTCATCCTCCGCCACTTCAACAAACTTAAGCCACTATGGTCTCGATAATCGTTCGTCTCCCGCCTCTCGTCCATTAAAACGAGTGGCGCGGAGACGCTTCTGAAGAGTGGATAAATACCAAAGTCAATAAACACCGAGAACATGGCCACGAGGACACCTCATCATCGAACGGCTCGTTTTATTCGTGGAACGCGAAGGACTCTTGGAGAATTGTGTCCTTGCGACGAGCAAATAGAACTGAATCAGATCGGATCGGGGAGTTGGAAGACGCGAAGTTGGGTCAACAACGCCACAAGTGATGGCGAGAGAGGGTGTCAGAGAGAGAGAGAGAGAGAGATTTAGAGAACGAGGGGAGATATAATATTTACTACTCGGTGTTAAATAAACTTTAAAGCTCTCGGAATGGACGAAGGCTGGGGGTGAGGGGGAGGTTGGATGAGTTCGCAATTATGGGCAAATAAATTGACGTCAAACGGCGGCAGCCACCGAGACATTAAAGAGAGAGAGAACGACATAGAAAGAAAGGGAACGCGATAGAAAGAGAGTGTGAGATATGAAAAGAGTGAGGAAGCCAGAGAGAAAGAACCGAACCGAAGAGACTCACAAGAAAAGCGAGATAGAATCGAGAGATACCATCAGATGTGTGTTTTCGTGAAAGAAGGAGAGAGAAAGCGTGAGAGGGGCGAAGCCATAATAAAAAAGGAACAAATTAGCTAATGTCGTCATTTAGTAGGGTCGTTAAAATGTTACACTTTTACGCCTTCACCCACGGCTCCCAACCGTCGGCGTCTCCTCATCCTTTCCTCTCCGCCTCTTCCTTGCCACAGGATGAGGAATCGGACGTGCGGACATATTTAAGAGTTGCCATAAAAACTTCGACGCTCGGTACGTGGGACAATTTTATCGTCGTGCGATTAATTCGAACCACTTTCGCAGTCCCACGGTTCACGGGAATACCAAAAGGAGTGAGTGAGAAGAACGACGGTAGGGTCACGAGGACAAACAGAGAAAGAAAGAGGGAAAAACCTAGGGTGGGCGAAACGAAGAAAGTGACATGAAAGAGTCGATGTAGCCAGATGTATGTATGGCCAGATGGCTCGAGGAGTCCGTCCGGAATGTAAGTGGATTAGGAGATGGAGGCAGCGGTCTGAAGGAGGGCTTGGCGCATTGCGAAATTGGGCGTGGATTGAGGCATTACTTAAAATGCCCATTAAATTAACAGGTCTCTCCCGCCGTGGTCGCATCAACACACCGCAAATCCCTCAGCACGAGGCATATCCTCAAACCATCCGGGGACCATGGAGTGGGTCGAGTGCTCCCAAAAGCCCATTCTCAGGCGAGCTTAGCACCCAAACAACCCACTCGAGGAGGTCTTTGGGGAGGAAGAGCGATGATGGTCGGGCAGGTGTTTTATTAAAAATATTGACAAAGGACCTTGGCCTCCATGAGGCGTCTCGCTCGCTCGCTCAGACTGGGCGGCGACATATTGTCGGTGTATTCTCTCCCTCTATTTGTCTGTCTGTCCGAAATATATCTCATCAATTCATCTGGAAACCCCGACCAGAGGGAGCTTTATTGCCGACACGTGTCCGACATGCTGAACTCAATTTTTCACACTCACTCTCACTCACTTTCTCTCTCTCTCTCTGTCTCACCATCATGATGGTAGAATTTCGTCATGTACTCACTTGTCGAAGAGGGCGTGGTAGTAGGTCAGGCCCAGCTGGATGTCGGCGACGACGGTGGTGACGAAGTTCACCAGCGGATTCGTCAGCCGTTGCGAGTCGCGCAACACCATCTGGCCCCACTGCACGGAGCCCTTGCGCAGGGCGCCGACGACCTCGCCGCGAACGCCCTTGTTGAAGGGGCAGACCTGGCGGAAGGCCTTCATCGAGCCGAGGAGGCCGAGACAGCGCAGCAGGAACTCGAGTCGGATCAGCGAGGGCGGGTGCAACGAGGGGAAGATGTCGCGATGGCGCCGAATTTGATTGAGCGAGCGCTCGACGAAGCTGGTCATCGACTCCGCGAGCCATTGCTCGAGGTCGCGCGTCAGCGTCTCCTGGTTGGGCTGATTCCACAGCTTGTCGACATCGATCAGCAGTCGGTGGATGAACTTCGGGTCCAGCGGCGTGGTGCGGTTCAGCTTCACAGCCGCAACGAACCTGGAAAGAGCACAAATCATGGTAGAGGATGAGTTTTATTGGTCCTTGATGATGCTTGCTCACCTCGCCAGGACGCAGTGGAGGTCGGAGAGGTCCGCCTGCACGGCCAGCTGGTGGAGGATGGTGAGCGCTGGGCCGGGCAGCTCGCCGCTCCACGTCCACGAGGGCTCGTGTGTGGCCACCTCGTGCGCCATGAACACCATGTGCAACTTCTCGACCTTGCTAATCTCGATCTCGCTCTCCTCCTCGGAGGTGCCGTGATCCTCGCGCGTCGACAGCCACAACTTCAGCCGAATGCGTCCCTGAACGGTGCTGCGCTGTGAGCGCGCCTCGAGCTTGAACCAACAATCGAGTCCGGTCGATGGGATGTCGGCGATCGGAATGTTCACGCAGCCGAGGAAATCGTCCTGGGATCCCTGGCGGGCCGACTGGCAGACCTGCTTGAAGAAACGCCCCAGCCCACGGACGCCGCGCACCTCGTTCAGACGCGAGACGGCGTCGAGCACGCATGACTCGTCATCGTGGTCCCAGATGTCCAGGTGGAAGGTGTCCGTGTTGATGTCGTCGATGTCGCTGCGAGGGAAGAAAACAATATAAAGAGAGAGTGAGATTTGCGAGTGAAATGTTGCAAAACAATGGAGGAAGAGGCCGGTAGGGAAAAGGGGGAAGAATTGAAAGAGCTGGAAAAGGCTCCTGTTATGTATTCCGAAGGATCCGAATAACATGGAGTGAAAAAGAGGGCTTCAAATTAAATATTTAAAACGAAATCTAGTCCTCTAGTTTTCTGAGAGACTTCAACTCCGACATGTTCCACGATTTATTCCTCGAAATGTGTGAACGTCGATGAAATATTCAAAGACAGAAGCGACGGATTCACCAAGGGTGAGGAGAGGTCACCACTTCCTGCCCCCATTGAAGCTCAAATAAATCAGTTGTTGAATCGACGGAAGCTTATTTCGGGCGCCGGATGTCGCTGGGCTCAGGACCGGATGTTTTAGGACTCAGTCGGTAATGGCGGCTTATAGAGGGGATCTCGAAAAACAAAGGGAACGAAGGACGAGAGAGAAGGAAGCTCAAGGGATATAGAAGAAAAGTGGATGGCTAAAGACCATATTTTTATAGGGATGTGATTAATGGCGATTAAGGGTGAAAAATTATTTTAGGGACTAGTTCTTATGAAGACGTTGAAACAACCACAGAGAGAATGAAAAATAGATTAAATCCCTCAAAAAAGTAATATTTAAATATAATAAATATAAGATAGAGAGATATGAAGAGCGAAGCGAAAAACTACAGATCAGATTATTCGAAATGTATTTCCGACAACTCGAGGATTCAATTTCGAGGACGTCATTCGACGAGTCCTGCAGTTGACGATGAGAACTCATCGCTGTCAGTTCGAATGACGAATGCATAATAAATTTTACAATTAAAATCAACTCCCGAGCTCGTGCTGGAGGGTCCATAAAATTAATGAGAGAATTTAATCGGCTGCCGGGCGATCGATGGGATGGATGGATGACGGCCGCTGAGTCCGCAGTGGGAGTCGAGTCAAATTGAGTCGAGATGAGTCGAGTTGAGTCGAGTCGAGTCCCGGGCGCCTGGGCTCGGGTTGAACATCATTAAATGATTGCTTTAATTAGTTTGCGGCAGCGAGAATTATTGAACGATAATTAATCAAGTCATCGAGGCAGCGAGCAGCCGACTCCAATTTACAAAAAGCAACAATGCCATCAATAACAACAACAACGAAAACAGTAGGATCCACTCCATATTTCACTATAGCCGGAAAACATGTGGAACTGAATTTTAGCAACCGACGATGGCTCTCGGGATGTGCTTACGGTTGATTCAATTAACTTACTGTGGTGTGCGTGTACGTATTGATGTATTTGTATAATCCGTACAACAACAACAAACACACCATTAAACTCAACCACTATAAAACATTGTTATCGAATTCGTTTAGTGGAGAATTTATTTATTCTCTCGTTCGAGTTGATAAAATGCGGGTCGCATTAGAATTAGCAACAAACGCAATATATTTGGATAGAGCAGTGGGCGAATGGCAACAACAACAACAACAACGACAGCGGCGAACAGTGGACGACCACAACAACGAAACCAAACAACATGTCCAACAACAAAAAATATGCCGAGAGCAGCAACAGATGTTGCCAAGCATTGTAATTGAATTGAATTTAATTTAATTTCGCAAATAAATCTCAACGAGCAGTTTTTCATGTTCTCCCATTTTTGTTTTCACATTCGCTTTCGCTTCCGTTTCCGGTTCATTTCATTCGATTCTCTCGATTACAATTTAAGTTGTATTATATTGAGATGATGTTTGTTGTTTTTTGAAAATTTCTGCTTTCGTCACGATAACGAATCACTTTCAATTTGTCAAAATAATAGAATTTGATTCCACTTCATTTGTCTGAAGGAATGCGTGGGCTTTTTATTTATTTCAATTTTCACTCACACTCGAAGGAAGGAGAGGAAACGCTTTAAAGATTAATTTAAATTTTACTATTTCAATCAAGGGTCCTCGGAACACAAAACATCTTTCGCCATCCTTCATTAAGGACCACGCTGATGGTGATGACTCGGCAGGATATTCCTGTCGTTGGCAGAAGAGGGTCAAGAAGAAGGAGGCAAGGAAGATGACTTGAAATATTCGAAGCCCTTCAAGCCAACGAAATCGACTTCATCCACGTACAAACGAAAAACCGAGGATTCGAGGAATATTTTGAATCATTAATTTTTCAAAAATTGACTCCTCCAATGGTTGTCAAATTTTTGAAATGCTGTCAAGAACTCAAAGAACCAATTGAGAGTGGCTCCTAAGTTGAAGGGTCAATCGATTGGTTCGAGTTCAATTGAATTTTAGACAAATTTGATTTATTCAAATTATATGTACACAATTTATTTCTCTCACAGAAGTGCTGACACAGACTTCTCTTCGGTCTCACTCAGTGGAAAATTCTCAATTCATAAATCGACCCTGGCTGAAACCCTCTTAATGAAGCTCAAACGAATAAATTCTAGAAACTCATCAATGTCAATTGTCCTTTTCTGTCATGCAGAGGAGGAGGAGGAGAGAGAGAGAAAGTCCTCCTACGAACCCGATACTAATCGAAGATGTGAACTTCGTTATGGCCACTCATCATCCTTGGGATCCATCTCTGCTTCTTCCACTTCACTTCTATCCACTCATTTTCTAAGCTCTGTTATTCAAAGAAGGTATATAATTTTCCACAAACTAATCCCGAGATCCCTCCTTCATTCCTCCATTCCTCGTTCCTCCATCCTAGAGTCCTTCATTCCTCCATCTCTCGCCTTCGTTTGAATCCATCACAAGATGGCCATCACAGTCATCTGGATATCATATTTCAATCAACCTTCAACTGGACATTTCGTCAACAGAATAAAAGTCCCCACTCAACAACCTCATCGACTTAATTCATCTCTCCTGCTGCTTGGGATTCATTCGAGGCTCGTTCGATTCTGTCATTCGTTTGAAGAAAGGACAGTGGGATTGGAGACAAATGGGAGGAGGATGAGATGGGCCTGAATTTGGAATCGCGAGACACTGGGGACGAGGGATGATTCTGGGGTAGGGATTGGAGACTGGGGTCAGGAAGGATTCTCCATAAAAAACCTTGAGCCAAGAGACTGTGAATCGGGAGAATCGAAAGGATTTGATGGTTGAGCAAGGTTTAGAATCGAGACATTTGGAGACATTCCCGAGACTGTTATTTAGTTTGGGATGATGTGGGGCGTGTGGCTACTCACAATTTGAACTTCTCGTTCCACTTCGGTGAGAGCGTGTGCGGCTTGATCGAGGTGGCTCGTATGAATTTGGCCGGCACCGGACCGCCCAGTGAATCCCGTTGCTCTCGCCGTCCCATGTCCTTGCGCTTGAAGCTCAGGCGGAAGCTGTGCTTGCGATGGGTGGGCGAGTCGCTGGAGTTGTTGTCGAAGCCGCCCATGTCCGAGGAGAGGGTGCGCGGGGTGGGCGGCAAGGGGCAGCGGCGAGACGGGAGGGCCGCCATCTGGCTGGATTCCCAGCATGCAGTAGGGATCGCTGAAGCCTGCAGGACGAGAAAAAAACGATAGAGAGAGAGAAATTAAAAACATATTCAGTGATATATTCAGAAGAACAAGTGGGGGAAGGCGAGACATAAGAAAGGTAAAGAAAGCGAGCGAAAGATGTTCTCGAGACAAACAAATGCTCGGAATAATGTGAATGGATCGAAATGGAATGAAATCAAATTAAATTAAATTAAATTAAGTTGAAATGAAAATACGGGAGGGAGAAGAATAAGATGGAGAGAGCAGAATAAAAGGGAGAGAGAAGAATAAGAGGGAGAGAGAAGAATTATAGAGGGAGAGAAGAATAATTTCACTCAAAGAACACAGAGATATGCACACAATGAATTGAACTGCAGAAAAATACATAAAAGAAATGTGGAAAATGAGACGGAAAAATTCAAAGAAAAGACGAGTAGAACGAAGACGAAGAACGAGCGAACCTCGAGAAAAACTATGGAAAAATTATGATGGAAAAGCGAGGGAAGCACGGCGTATGAAACTCACGAACTCCATCGACCCCCACCCCCAATGATGAGGATGAGGTGGGCTGAAGAAGAAGAAGTGAAGGAAATTCACAAATGAAAAGCAATGAGATCGATAAAAAGCTACAACAATGTCGTCGTCGTTGTCGTCGTCGTCGTCTGCTTCTGCAATAAAGTTCTCCCTTCTGTGGCGAGTATCGAGTGGAAATTTCCATTGTTGTTGTTGTTGTTTTTGTAGGCACTGTGTATTGTTGGTGTACGCACTGTGCATTGTTGTTGTAGCCACTGTGCGTTCTTCTTGTTGTAGTTGGCTATAGTTGTTGGTTTCGATGAAACCTAAAATACGATGTGTTTTCATATTGAACTTCGGTAAGCTTTTGAATCCATTTCGTGGCCAAGGAACAGAAGCATCAGGGCTTAGGCCAGCTGTTCGATGGATTTATCGATGTGTGTGTGATTGCGTGTGTATGTTCTTCTCCATTCTCGCATGAAATGTAGAAAGTATTTCCTTTCATGGATTCCCAATGAAAGTTTTTCTTTTCTTAAACACTTCGCTTGCCTTGAGTTTGAGGCTTTAATATTAAGTTGATTAAATTCCTCCTGTAATTCCTTTAATGCCATCTCGATCTCTCTTTCTATTCTCTTTTTACTTTTGTTATTATTTACGTTACTTTATAAATGCCTTTGGATAATCTTCTGTTCCGTGCTTTTTTTAACTCATTTCAGCTTATTTTTGTCAACTTTATTTATCATGAAATCTTAAGATTTCTTTAATTTTAGAGTTTCTTTAAGCTTTCATTTTCTACTTCTTTAAGTTGACACATGTCTCTTTTCGTGTAATATTTTTTTTTTATTTTCAATGAATTTCCCCCTCTTTCAATCAATCGTTATTTGTCATTCTCTCTTTATTGCTTTGATATAAATTTATTTCCATTTTACAAACATTTCGATTACAATAAATCGATTTAATTTAAATCTTCCAAATGTATTTATTTTTTGTAATTTTATTTTTACTTCACTTAATTTCTCATTTCTCTACATTGCCAATGACGTCATCAATGCAACAGGCATCAGATGAAATCAACAGGAAAAACACAACAACAAATCGATTCGATTAGCAACAGCCACAGTGGAACAGAAAACATCGCTAACAAGCGGAAGTAGTAAAAAATGGCGAGCGATTTGCGATGTAATTGCGCGCAAGGCTGACAAACAGACAGACAGATAGACAAACAGACGGACAGATAGACAAACAGATATACAGGACGTGGTGACGCGTATTCTGTGAAGGAATCTACGTACACGCGTGTATGTGTGTGAGTCGACATCTAAATTAAAGCCACACAGCAGCGGTGAGAGAGAGGGAGAAAGAAAGAAGGAAATAGAGAGAGTTGGTGAGAGTGATGCAAAGAGGCAGAGAGAGAGAGGGAGGTCGGGAGGTGCCGGCAACAATCAATTATGCAGCAATAAAACGGCAACACGAGCGGAAAGGGAACCGGATGTGGGAAGCGAAGGGGAGAAAACGGAAACGCCTATTTTGTCAAACACCAAACCGCACACACACACACACAAATACACATACACATACGCACGCTCGTTTGCGGGAGGCAAAGGAGGCGGAGTCCAAAGGGGTGGAGGAAGAGGAGGTGAGGAAAAAGTGCACGCGACGTCACGCGAAAGTCAACACAATCACAAGTTAATGAATGTTTGCGCCGAAGTTAACTTAATCTGTGACGCGCACACACACACGCACATGGCGAGTACAACACATACATACATTATTTATGTATACATACATGTATGAACATCCACATATACTATATGTGAAGCAAGCGACAGAGTCCTTGCGGTGTTTTCGCCTTGAAACATTTCATTTTACGGTTTTATATCGGAAATAAAATCGGAGTTTCACTCATTTTTTTCTGATTCTTTTTAATTTGTCCATAGTCCGTTATCTCTCTCTTTTTATTTTTTCCCCATTTTTTTATTTTTTCACATTTTTTTATTTTTCTCTTTTTTTTATTTTTCATAATTTTTTTTATTTGTCTCATTTTTTTATTTTTCATAATTTTTTTATTTGTCTCATTTTTGTATTTGTCTCATTCTTTATACTTCGCATTTTTCTCATTCTCCCCCTCATTATTGTGGCACGTGCGGCATGTCCTGCGAAACAGAAGAAGCTTCGCGGAGATGTTTTAATTAAACGATCATTTTGCGCTGCTCATTAAATCGTGTCGAGTCCTGGCGCCCTGCCCAGGAGTAAATTCTGCTCATTCTGCCCGATCCACGCCTCGCCCTTGTCTCGCCTTCTCGTCCTCTTTTCTTCGAACTTTCAGCCTTCTCCTCCAGGTCTCCTCGGATATCCTTTGATCACTCGACGTCCTCTGTCGACGCGATTCGAATGGGGAATAAAAATGCAAATAATGCGTGAAATGCAATCGTCGTCCTTTGCCCGATGGCGGCATGTGTTTTTTTGTTATTCTTCTTCGCAACCACCAAGCCACCGACAATAATCCCTCGTGGCGCCCTCCCTGGGCCTCCTGGGCATGATGAATGGACATTTAAAATGCGACAGCAGCCGTCGCGTGTGCGGTTCATTTAACAAATTACCGTTATTCATTGAGTCCTTTCATCATTTTCACCATAAAAAAAAATGAGAAAATTCACTTTGTCATAAATGGGAAAGAAGGGCGACGACGACGAAAGCGAGAAAGAGGAAGCAGCTGGCTCTCGTATGGAATGCAGCTGCAATCGAACTGAAAGGAAAGTTGGAACACATCCTGATCCGCCTTCGTCCTTGAAACGTTGGTGGAGCGAAATCAACTTCGCGTTTTGAAAGGCAGTCGTGCGGAACGTCTGAGTTTAAGAGGAACAAAAATAACTGCAGCGGCAACAATAATCAAGGAGCAGCAAGAATACTCAAGGCTATCGCTAGGATAACGGAGATATCCTCGAGCATCCTCGTGACCAAGCGGAGCCACTCGCGATAATTGCAAATTGCATGGCAGGCAATAACGGGATTCCGGCATTTGCCAAGATGGCGGCGCACCACATCCCGGGTTTTTGTGGAGCGGAAACGGAAACGAGCGGATTTCGCGACTCCAACGGCCGCCATAATTTTCAACGAGGACCAAGGCTGAGGTGGAATAAGGAGGGCTTAAGTTAGAGAGGGAGCGAAAAGAAGCCAAAGAACTATGGGACGAAAAAACAAACTCTAAGGAGCTTAAAAATACATTCCAAGGACCTTAGAAACACATTTCAAGGAATCAAAAGGTTTTATACACAATTTCAAGAACCTTAAACACAATTTTCAAGGACCTTTAAATCGATTTCCAAGCATAAACTGAACCAAAATATGATGAATGCATGAATGAATAAATTAATTAATGAATGAATAAATTAATAAATGTATAAATTAATGAATATATAAATTAATAAATGTATAAATTAATGAATATATCAATTAAAAAAGTATAAATTAATGAATATATAAATTACTTCAATACAAATAAAAGAAATTATGGATAAAATTTCTAGGGTTTCCTACGAAATCCAACTCACCATTCGCATCCTTAGCCTCCAGGCCGTCTGCCTCGAGCACCACCACCGACAGAACGATTATCTTCGGCTTGTCCTCGGCGGCCGCGTGCAGCAGTCGATAATGCCGATCGGGATTAACGCCGAACGCTCGCTGGGCCTGCAGATACATCTCCTCCTTGTAGTGGGCGAACTGAGAACGAACGAAAGACAAAGTTAGAGTTTGGTTTAGAAAGTAAGTTAGAGCGATTGAGAGAAGGAAGAAGAACGGAGTTAGTTTTGGAGTCCTTGCCACGATTAACTCAACGACCCGAAGTTCGCAGCGAAGTCATTGAGTTTCCTCGCTTGGAGGAGGAAGAACTCAGTTCATGGAGGACTTTCGGAGTTTTTGGTTTCGGTCATGGAGAAGTTGGTCCGATTTTGAATTGGTTTTAAAACTCCCCATTTCCTCTCTTCCCTCCTCTAGACTTTCTACAAGAATCCTCACATAATCACTACAATTTATATTAATGAACTCCCCTTTGTATTATTCCCTCTATCACTTCCATCTATCTGATTCCCTTTCTCTCTCTTTCCCTCTGTCACTTCCTCTCAACTGACCCTTGCAACTCGTGATATTCACTAGATTTGTATCTATTTTAGTTATTTGTCAGAATCATGACAACGATAGAAGCAATTACAACAATAACAACAACAGTAGTAATCACCATCAACTAAAGCAACAATTACAAGGGTAATTATTTTCCATTAAAAATGCCATTAGACGGCATTTAGTGAGCCTTAAATGGGGGCAACAACTACAACAATAACGTGCGTTGCAACCAGTGTTGCCAACGCAGGGAAATGCAATAAAATGAAATGGGATTCAATAATTTGTCACTGTCATCAGGAAAAATCACGGGGAAGCCGAGAAGTAGAAAAATAAGTGATTGAAAGTGTAATTGTTTTAATGTTTTAACGATTTTTTAATTTTTATTTATCTATAATTCTTTGGTTTTTTTAAATGTTATTTTCAAAATGATTGAAATTATTTTTGTATTTTCTTATTTATCTACAGTCTTTTGATTTTATTAAATTTATTTTTTAGTTTGGTTTGTTTTTTTTTTTTTTTAATTTTCTGTTATTTCTATTGCTTTCATTTTTTTCAGTACAAACAAATGTTCATCTATTAATTATTTTTTTAATAAATTTTTATTTTTTCCACCTTCATCTTCGAATTTTTTATTTATATTTCCAATCACTTCATTTGACTATCTAATCATTTTTTCATATGAATATATATCCGTTTATTCCTTTAACAACCCAAGTATTTCTTCAGCTAGTCCATGATCCCTCTTGAATTAAAATTTCAGAGGGATATTTCTATCGCACTCACCTGTCCGCCGGGGGCCGGGGCGCCCACGGTGTTGGCGATCGTGTGCAGCACCTCCACGTAGAGCTTCTCCTTCTCGTCGAAGTGGTCCAGGGTCTCTCCGCTGGGCGGCGGCGGCTCCCGCTCGTTCTCGGGCAGGGTCTCGGCCCGGGTTTCGGCGGCCCGAACCGCGGACATGCGACGATTCTCGCGCTTCCACCCGAGCGACGTGAAGTTCTCGAAGTACGAGCCATCTGTCTCTTGGACACTGAAAACGAGAGAGAGAGAGAAATATCATGAATGAGAAGGATAATCAAAGAAACACATTCAATTCAATTAGGGTCGATATGCGAAAAAGGATTTAGAGATTATCGGGAAGGACTCGAGAAATCGATTCTTCTCTTTGTCTGTTCCATTTCCCTATTCGTTCGTCCTCCTTTCTGTCTGTCCATTCATTTTTCTGTCGGTCCATTCATTTGTCAATTCATATGCAAAGTTTTCGCTTTCCATAAATTCAATTCCTCGAATGGAAAACCCTTCGCAACAATAAAATCAAAGGAGAATGAAAAGAATAACAGCAAACAACAATGAAAAAAAAATGATAATAACAATGGCAACAACAAGAGGAGCAACAACAAGAGAGAGCAACAACAAGAAAAGCAACAACAAGAATAGAAACAACAAGGATAACAACAATAACAATGAAAGTGGATACAACAAAAATCACAATAGCAACAATAGGGACAATAGCTACAACAACAATGTGAGTGACAATGGCAATAACAAAAACAATAATGACAGCAACAATATTCGGCAGCATCATCATCAACAACAACAACAATTTTGACATGTTGTCGATGTCGTACCTAAATCAGCCTTGAGAAGGGTTCAAAAAACAACAACAACAACAACAATTTCAAGAGGGTCCTTCAGCCTACGCTTTGTCTGTCTCTCTCTTTCTCTCGCTCTCCCTCTCCCTAGCTGTCTCTGTCCACCCACCAATTTTCGGTGCTGACAGAGGCCGGCTAATTCGTCGCTTCGATGCATTGCCAAAAGCTCGACGAGCCGTGCGAAAGCTTCGCGCCGTGGGTTAATCCATTGTTTTTGTTGTTATTATCATTGTTTAGATTGAGGCTGGCACTTCGCGAAAGCCGACGGTTGAGGAGGAGGAGAACGAAGACAGCAAGGGTTAATGTCATCTAAAGACCTCGTTAAAACCGAGAATACGTCAAAGTTTCTCCAACTCGAGTGATGTTTGCGAACGAAGAAGGTTTCGCATATCGATCGCGGATAATAAATTTCAAGGGTACATTTTTTATTTAAAGAGGGAAGAAGTTGAACTTCAACCTTTCAATATTACATTTTCATTTCAATAGGAAACAAAATTTTGAATAATTGAGAATGGAGTTAAATAAATGTGAAACCAAGAAATCAGAGTCATAATACTTATCATCATCAGATGAAATTTCATGATCACCAAACAATGAGCAAACCATGAATCAACGGATCAACTCCGAACCCCCGAATACTCCGAGAAATCCTGCAGAGTTTCCAACTCTTGTCCTTGACGAAAGCCTCGGAGCCTTGACGAATCTTCAGAGCTGGGCTTTAAATTCCATTGCATACTCTGAGACAGCTCACGTAATTTGATTGCTGAAAATGTGCAGAAATTGTTTCCACCAAAAGTCAAGAAAGCAAAGTCGACAAACGACGATTGTGGGAGACGATGGCGAGAGTGAGGGCGAGAGTGATGGAGATAAGTTTGGGGAGGACAACCACGGTGGGGATGTGATAAAGGAAGGGGAGAGAGAGGCGGGTTCTGGAGGGAACTTGGGACAAGGCCGGCAAGGAAGAGCTTATCAAGTTTGTGCACGTTTCTCATTTTGCACGGCATTAAATTTCGCTGATTGCGTTTGCAGCTCAAGCGATGGACCGGCAAGAGTAACAAACAACAATAACAATATTAACAATAGCAACAATAACAAGAACAATAATAACAACATTGGCAAAAGAACAACAACAACCACAAAGTCAATGTCAACTTGGTCAACAATAACAACTTTGTTCCCAGAACAAGAACAACCAAAACAACTGGCGGAACAAGAGCAACAACGACAACAACAACAACAATATTAATTGAGAACGACTGCTGTGTCAAGTCGGATCAGAAAATTTGACAATATAAGTTTCACCCAAGAACAACAATGTAAATTCGCGAAACAACAACAATAACGACGACCAGAAGAAGAAGAAGAAGAACAATAAAAATAAGGAGAAGAAGAATAATCAGTAGAAAAACAACTGTGATAACAACATTATATGCAACAGCAGCGACCAGTTGAAAAATAACAAAAATCACGACGACAACAACAATTACGTCAATAACAACAACAACAATATGGATGACAACAACAACAAGTGGAACAACAAGAATAACTCGAACATCCACATCTACGAAAGTAAATGAAAAAGAAAAAATTACGCAGAAATTTTGCTAACCCAGAAAAAAATACGTCTTCATAACAACAACAATAAAATCGAAAAAAAAAAAATAAAAACAAATTTAAAACAATAAAAATATGAAACACAAAACCAACAACAACAACGCCACCAAAGAGAAATGAAAGCAAATTGAATCGGATGCGTCGTTTGTCATAAGAATAAGACGAAAATAAACGAAAAGTCAAACGAATGAGAAGAAGTTGAAGTAGAAAAATAGCAAAAATAATGGAAAGAGAAATTGAACGCAAAGAAAAGAGAAAGGGAAGAAAGAGGAAAGAAAAAGGGAAGGGACAGGAATAAGAAAGGAAAGGAAGAGGAAAGAGAGAGACGCACTGTAAAGAAAATAAAATATGGCTGCAAGTGAATTTTTGAGATTCTCTCGCTCTGTCGTTCTTTCAATCTAACATCAGCCTTCTCTTTCTACAACGCATTCCATATTTCACTCTGACTCCCGCTTTCACTCTTTGCCTCTCTCTTACACTCCTTTCCTCTTCCCCTCACTTTAGAACTGTCTTGAGCACGTTTCATAAACATCGAGAAACGCACCCAGACTGAGTTGGACCAAAGCTAAAATAAACGGGAGCGAAAGAAAGAGTCAGATGTTGAGAAAGAGAGAGAGAGAGAGAGAGAGACAAGGAGATCCCCATTAGTAGTCGGTGCGACCCGGGGTCAAAGTGCGCGCCACTCTTTGCAAATTACTTTAAATTTATCAACGCCTACTCGTTCTCCTGCTTTTTCATCACTTTCCTTATTTTTTCCAATCTCCTCCTTTTATTTCGTTTTCCTTTTTTTCTTCACTTTCTTCTTATTGTTCGCCATTTTTTCAGTTTTCGTTCTTGGTTTTCACATTCTTTCTACCACCTCATTTTTCTCTCGTCCATCCTCGACTTCAATCTGTCTCCCTCTCTCGTCCAGCCGACCACGAGCATGAAAGGAATGTGAAGAGTGAGAAGGAGATAGATAAGGACGATGGACAGAAGTTCGACGGATGCGTCTGGAGGAAAGGAGTGTGCAAGCGAGACAACAAGAAGTAGGCTGTGAGACTGAGGCGTACAAGCAGAGTGAGTGAGAGAGAGAGTGAAAGTTTGAGAGAGAGAGAGAGGGAGCGACGGCAGGTCGGGGATTATTTTCCGCTTCATAAACTCCTTTCGGCGCTCCGCATCCGACGCCTAATCGGCTTACAAAACGCTGAATGGCTGAGGACCGCATCTTTGGGCTCAGTGGCTGACTGAGTGGCTTCTGAGAGAAGAGAGAGAGAGAGAGAAGAGGAAAGAGGTTCGGACAAGGATGGAGAGAAGTGGGAGAGGGACTGACAGAAGTTTGAGAGGTTCGAAGATAGGTCGTAGAGGAAGAAGAGAAATTGTAGAGGAACAAGGAGAAGTCGGACAGGACGAAGTCACTTTAGGTCCTTGCCTCAGGGCATCCGAGTCCACCGGACTCCACTCACTCTCCACACTCGTGCGACTCGTAGGCCCGACCGACTGAGATTCTCTACGTATTTGTGTGTGCCAATGTGTGTGTGTGTGTGTCTAAGAGTTTATATTGTGTTTTCCCCAAGCATCGTGGGTTAAATTACGTGTGAGCTGTTATCGAAGAAACGAGCAGAGCAGAGAGGAGCGCATCCCAAGGGTTGGGAAGTGATAAAGAGACCGAGATTGAAATCACGACTTATTGGCCAACATATTGCAGTTAATTTTCTCGAACACTTCTTCCTTCTTCCTCACTCCTTCACTCGCTGACTCTTTCACTCATCAAAGCGGTGATAATTTTTAAAAGAAATATGTTTTTCTCACTTCTCTCTCTATCTCTTTATCTGTCTGTCTCTCAATCTCTGACTAAGTGATTAGTTTTTCTTCCAGATTCTCATTTGTCTCTGAATATTTGTCGGTTTCTTCTTTTTGTCTATGTAAGTGAAGCTTTTCTTTATCTTTGTATTCCTTCGACTTGAATCTGTCTCTATCGATCTCTTTCTTTACCTGTTCCTGTTCTTCATCTCATTCCATCGTCCTGAACTGTATCGATTTGATCGATTGATCGCCTTGTGTTTGTTCTCGATTTACCTTCGCCTTTGGGGCGTTAATTTATCGCGCTGGCCACACCCCCAACGTCACCTACGCCCCTTCATAACCCCAAACTCCTCCCCTCTCTCCACGCCAGAGGCTCGAGGTCGGTTTTGATTGCAGTTTTATGCATAATTAACGATGAACGCGAAACTGTGCGAGCTTTTAATATAAAATTAATCAACGTACGAATGAAACTCTCAAACACACACACATAGATAAACTCCTCTGGCACACACACACACACTGAGAAACCCCTCTGGCACACACACACACACAGTGAGAGAAAATCTGCCGGCACACAGACACAGAGGCAAAAATATCGACACATACACGCACACAACCAGCCAGACAGACAGACACAAATTCATGTATGCAAACACTTGATGAGTGATTGATGATC
This sequence comes from Coelopa frigida, assembly GCA_017309665.1. Lineage (NCBI taxonomy): Eukaryota > Metazoa > Arthropoda > Insecta > Diptera > Coelopidae > Coelopa > Coelopa frigida. Next base: position 31,457,399 of record CM029563.1, on the reverse strand, counting down.
ATGACAATTATGTGCGTGAATGAGTCTCACGATATGCGAGTGTGTGTGTGTGTGTATGTTTGAGTATGTGGATGAGTGTGATTTATGCGGAAATTAATATTTGTGATCCGCAAACAGAATCGACGGAAAGAGTGAGAGAGAGAGAGAAGGTAAGGAAATGAGAGGTTTTCATCAGCAAAAGTTTATCGTGAGGAAACCATCAGCAAACAAGCGAATTCTCTATCTCTCATTCTCTCTCGCCATCTGTTGTTTGTGCATTTTCACCCTAATTAAGTTTTCAACACCGTTTTAATTAAAATCTATTTTTAGCCGACGATGAAAATATTTACCCAGCATCCATGTTATTTTAATACCCACGAGTTAATCTGAATTGTTCCATCATTTTTAATATTCAGCTTTATAGCTAATTTTGTCACTCACATGATCCCTGACAATCTCTAAATCTTTCACTGATTATTTACCAATTTTATACGAATTCTTGTTTCTAAAAACCATTCACCTTTCAACCAATTTATCCTCCCACCATTCATTCCATCCATTCAGCCACCCAATGTCCTTGCGACTATCCTTGATGTCTGACATAAATACCAATTAGTTAGCCACCAGTGTATTTTTAATTAAACCCTCGAATCCGTATAATTTTTCCGCTCGCCATATCAAAAATATAATACGAAAAAAAAATCCCTCTCGCATTATGAACGAATTAATGAATCACGACAACAAAATCTCTGATATTTCATGCTCTGGTGTTAATTAAACTTTTCGACAGACCAGCAACAACAATAGTATCACCAACAACAACACTAACAATAACAACACCAACAATAACAACATCAACAACAACACCAACCACATTACAATAACAACAAAACTTTGGATAACAATTATTGCAAATGCAAATTTCGACAGAATTGGGAAAACCTGCATGAAACTGCACTCAAACTCAGTTGAGCTGTCTGCATTAACAAGCTTGTTAGCATACAAAATAACAAGTTGCTTGTTTTTACTACAACTACAACAGCAACAACAAAAAACAACGAGCATTAAAATTTTATTTGAAAATTTATTTTGAAACCGTGCCATTTGGGATGGGACACGATGGAAACCTTGACCTCAGATTAGGAAAGGACGAGTTTTGTATAGTGGAAACTTTTTGCAATTGCAATTGGCGTCCTTCACACTTCTCTCACATTCGGTCTGAAGCTATCTCTCTCTTTTTCTCTTTCTACCTTCCTAACATAATTATCATATCACTAAAAAATTAGTTTTCCATTGAATTCATTGAGTTGTTGGAAATTTGTTCTCATTACACTCTGAGAGAGAAAGCGAGAGGTTACAGAAAGGTAGAGACAAAGAGGGAGAGAGATCTAAAATAGAGGACTCCTTTCGGCGCTAGTTTCGCGTTACTTAATGGGATTATTTTTCAACAAGGACGACGACATATCCTAGCACTGGCGCAGGCTGCGATAGAGGCAAAACCGACACCGGGTGTTCTTAAGAACTTCTCGTGCCCTTGGAACAAGTTTTCCTTTTAAGTTTGGGTGGTTATCATTAAGCTTGGTTGTTGTTATTCTGGAGGCTTTTTACTATTTTTCTTTAGAGGTTTTCATTATCGTTGTTTTTCGCAAGAATGAGGGAAGGATAATGCTCCGAAGAATGTAGAGAAAGGACGATGAGAGGGAGAATAAAGGAAAATTGATTAAATTTTTACTAAATGCAATTAAGAAGGATGCGGATGAAGGATCCACAAGAGATGGAGCTATTTCTGAGGTTATCATCATTATTCTTGATAACAAAAAAATTGAGTCCGAAAAAAAATATACTGGAAAATTTAAGTATGCAAGGGTTTGGTTGAATCCGATTTATTCCTGAGAATTTTCACCGAGGGACGGCGACCTCCGGCCACATGGAACACAACATTAGCCACCACATCATCGACAACATCAGCAACAAATCCTCATCACGTCCACAAACAACCACTACAACAACAACTGCAACAACCACTACAACAACAACTGCAACCACCATGAAGTCGTTCGCTTGAAACGATTTTCGTCAAATGCGATTCTGAGCCAAAATTCTCTCACTCTCCCTCTCACTCTCTCTCTCTCTCTCTTTGGCCTCATTGCACTGGTTGAACCTCGTTGCAATCGCCGACCTCCCACGCGACGTGGCGAGAATTCGGCGAAATTTTCATCAAAAATATGGCAGCGCTTGTGCTGCAGTGATTGAAGGCGACGCGAGCTGCCGGAAAAGGGTGAAAGGTTCGATGGGATCATTGGGGATGACGACTGACGATGTCGACTGACGAATGCCGTAGTTGGTGGAGGTGATGGTGACTGTGATGACGACTGACGATGACGTTGACGATGACGTCGTGGTGGTGATGACGGAGGTGGCGGCGCCGGAAACGGAAGCGAACGAACGCCATCATTCGCGAGTCGTTGAGGAATCGTTAAGAGTTGATGAATTTAACGATTTCACTTCGACGAAATTGAATTTCTCTATGTGTGGGTGTATGAAAGTGTGAACGAGAGACAGAGAGTGAGCGAGAGAGAGGAAGTAAGGAGCGTTCGTGAGAATAAGAAGGGTGAAAGGTTCGATGGGGATAGCTCGAGTACGCAATTCTTCATACGAATTATTTTTGCACCGTTTTTTTACTCAATTTTCATACTTCAGTTGTAGCAATAAATTGTAAAAATTGTAAATAAATTGTATTTTTTCGTGTTGATATTTCTTAGAATTTAAATTTATTTTTTGCATTTTAATAGATATTGATATTTACTGTAATTCAGTTTCTATAATTTTTGTTTTCTTTATATTAGTTTATTTTAGTTCACTTCAGCCTAAATTCACAATTCCACTTGTAACTATCACCTGAATCGTTCATTGTTTTCCTTCTCTCTTTATCTCTCCTCTCTGTCTCTCTCCGCTCCTCTTCTTCGTTTGGTTTTGCAAACTTCTCCTTCCTCATGCCTTTTATTATACTTCGACATTCGAATCCAATGGAAACTTCTAAATTGAAAGTTTTGCAGAACTTTTAACTATCTGTGTTTCATGATTGCACACATCCTCACTACTCACTACACACATACACAGATCCTTATACTGCCCGCCAGACATTCACACGTTAAATTCGCATAAATAAGTTTCACTTAGAGACCGTCGATGACTAGAGTTGCCAACTTGTGAGAGTGTTCACCTAATGCGAATAAGTTTTGATTGTTTTATTGTATAATTATTATTATTTCAATTTAATAATCCTGTTATTCTTTAGTGGAATTAGATTTGTTGTTGTTGTTTCGTGGAATTAGAATTGTTGTTGTTTCGTGGAATTCGAATTGTTGTTGTTTCAAAGAATTAGAATTGTTGTTGTTTCGTGAAATTAGAATTGTTGTTGTTTCGTGAAATTCGAGTTGTTGTTTTCATGTGGAGTTTATGTGGAATAGAATTCTTGTTGTTGCATTTTTAATTATTCGCCATTTCTCATTTTTATGACGAAATAAAAGTCGAAAGCGAAATGAAAAGGAAATTTCATGAAATGATAGAATAAGGCGTGACAAAGGAGCGATTGAGTACGCAAGGGAGGAATGGAGAGAGAGAGAGAGAGAGAGAGAGAGAAGAAGAACATGTAATTAAAAGAGCGAAAGTGGTTTTTCGTCGAAGAAAAACAGAAGAGAAACCAATGAAATGTGGACAAACTTGTTGAGAAGAGATAGTTGAATGAAAAGAGAAATTAAAAATACACCAGACCAAAGAAAAAAAAAAACGATGGTAGACCACGAATATTTCTCGCAGTGGAGCGCCGTGGTTGGTTTTCCGAAAGCCGTCGACAATCGAAGACCGCAAAATTTTCGCAGAAAAAAATAAAAACATTCTGGTTGACAATTGTTGCTGCCATTGAACATCAATTAAAATGCAATAACTTTTCCAACCGCTTTTGTCGACAATTAAAAATCCATTAAATACACTGAGGGGGAACGAACCAGACGAATATCTCAAATTTAAATTCTCTTTCGTCAACTGAATAATTGAGGAAATATTTTTCATATGACTTCTACTATAGTAAAGAAAGAATGAATGAATAAACGATGTGTTCTTTGATAAAATTATAGAATTGAAATTAATAAGATTGAAATACTATAAAATCAGCTTCAGAAAAAGAATGTAGATTAATTCTAATTATGAAAATAATTTAAAAAATAAAAGAATAAAATTAAAAAAATATAAAATCTATGTAATATTAAATATTAAAAAATATATATCTACTTAAATATATTTAAAAAAATATAAAATAACAAAACAAAATGTATAACAGAATAAATAAAAAACACACATTTAAAATAAAAGTATAAAATACATAAAAATATATATTCGTGGTTTGACATGCATAATTTGTGATAAAAAAACATTTTAATTTTACATTAATAAAATAAAAAAAGTAAAAAATAAGTATTTCGCAGTATATTTTATAAATTCTTTGTGAATATCTTAAAATGCAAATTTCAAAATTTTTCTTGAATTTTTAAATCCAATCCAAGATACCTTACACAAAATTCAGAAAATTCTTTGATAACAAACAAGAAAACACTCACCCGGATGTCGAGCGCGGATCCACCTCGGGCCAGGAGAGGCGGCGCTTGCAGAACGCCAGTGGCGTGCGCTCGGGGGGCGCAGCCTGGTGCACGGGCGAGTTGCGCTGCCGGAAGGATCCGGTGCGGGGCGGCGCGAGACACTCGAGGGCGCGCGACTGGCGACGCGACCCCAGGGGGCTGCTGTTCGAGGAGACCGTGGTGCCGGGGGGCGGCACGACCTTGGGGTAGCCTGCGAGGAGGGGAGGAAAAATGCAAAATTTTCTGTTAGATATTTTATTTTTGTAAAGTGCAACAAAAAATGTGTTTCTTGTCGCCGAGACGAGACAACATTTTGTATTCTATTTTTTTTGACCAAAAATAAATAAGTTTCTCTCTACATCTGTCTATTCCTCTATCATGTGCCATCTTCCCTACTTCTCTTTCACTCCTTCACTTTCTCTTCCTCATTTTCTCTCTCTTCCTTTTCATTCCTCTCCCTCTCTGCACCCACTGTTCTTTGAGTTTGAATTGATTTCGACGAGCGAGACCCACACACACACTCACACTCACTCATGTGAACATGAAATGCAAATAAATGACGACAACGACGATGACGACGTTGGCAACGTATGCGTCAATTGCTTGCAAATAGTTTTACAACTACAACAAGGGCAGGAGTAACAGAAACAAAAACAATATACTATTGAAACTACCTTTGAAGGAATCTTTTGGACGAAACCTTTTGCTTCGAAGTTGCACAACGAGAAACTGGACTTTGAGGGGGAAAAGGGTGGTAGTGAAGAGAGAGAAGATAGAGATATGATGGAGAGAGAAAGCCTATGGGGAACTATGGGTTTGATGATCAGATGTTGTTGACCATGATTCGGAGAATATCTCGAGGAGATGGAAGAAGGAAGGGAATGAGCAAAGGAAAGATGAAAGGAAGGAGGAAAGGAATGACAAAGGGTAATGGAAAGCAAGGAACGAGAGCCCAAGTGAATCGAAGCTTCAAAGACACAGTGTTCAGAGCAGGTGGAAAGAAGGAGGAACCACAAGAGCGAGGTGGATGAGGGCAGGAGAATGGGAAGCTGATGGACGTTATAATGAAATAACAATGTGAGATAATGGAAGATCGATGTGAGAATGAAGAGAGAATGATGGGAGAACGATGGGAGAACGAAGAGAGAGTGATGAGAGAACCATGAGAGAAGGAGAACGATGAGAGAAAAACTATAAGAGAGCTTCGAGAAAATTATGGACGGCTGATGAAACTACGATGAGAGAACAATGCGAGAAAATTTCAAAGGATGGGCCGAGAAGATTAAATCAAAATCAGGACCTCGTGCAATTTGGAAGCGATGGATTGAGAAGGAGAAAGAGTAGAGAAAATGCAGGAAATGGGGTGAAAATTTATACGGGAGTGTTGTGACTGTGGATCAATACACAAGACCCGAGATGTCCTTGTTCTGGCAATTCCCAGGATGTCTTGAGGCTTGAATTCGTCCCCCCCACGAAAAATCGCCTATGCTACTCACCCAGAAGCGGATTCTGCGGATTCGGATTCCCGATGACGACGCCGCCGCTGGCTGCGACGCCACTGCCACTGCCGCCGCCAGCGTTCGGCATCATGCCGCCGACTGCGCCGCCGACCGCGCTGCCGCTGGAGGTGCCCGAGACGCTCGAGCTGCGTCCGTCCTGCTCGCCCGAGTCTTGGCGCGAGAGCGAAAACCGACGATTGCCGAGACCGAGGCCGGCGATGCCGCTCGTCACGTACTGTTGCATCGAGCTGAAGAAGCTCATCCTGGCATTTGTTGTTGTTGGTCTAGCTGTTGTTGTTGTTGTTTAATTCGATCTAGTTGTTCTTCTTGTTCTAGTTGTTGTTCTTGTTCTAGTTGTTCTTCTTGTTCTAGTTGTTCTTCTTGTTCTAGTTGTTCTTCTTGTTCTAGTTGTTCTTCTTATTCTAGTTGTTGTTCTTCTCCTAGTTGTTGTTGTTCTTTACTGATTCGAATTGTTGTCACTGCGGTTGTGATTGCGGTTATTGTTATTTTGGTTACTGCGGTTGAATTATTGGTTTCGAATGAGAATTTCTATTTGATTCTATTCGATAATTTGCTATTGGTTATGTTATTTTTTTTATTCCATGGATTTATTTTTTATGTTATGGATTTTCTGTTATTATAAATTAAATTTATATATTTTCTTCTCTTTGTTTGATTTAGTTTTTAGTTTCTTTTTAAATAATTTTCATTGATTGAATAATTTTGCTATTTCATTTATTTTCTTTGTTCGAATAATTTCCTTTATTTCATTTATTTTCTTTGGTTGAACAATTTTCTTTATTTGGTTTATTTTATCTATTTGAATAATTTTCTTTATTTGCTTTATTTTTAAATTAAATTGTTTTTAATTGTTTATCTTCCTCTCTCGGTCTTTGGTTTTGGTCCTTTGGTTGCGATTTGTCCTCTCTATCTTTTCTATTTTGTATTATTTTTGACTTTTTTCTCTTTTCCCTTTTTTCTCTTTTCCTTTTTTCTCGTTTGCCTTTTTTGCAATTTTTCCCTTTAATTAGTTCTTGTTCTTCGTCTCCTTCGAATTAATTTTCTTAGTTTTCTTCTATTTTTTCCACTTGTTTTTCTTTTACTTCAATGCGTTTGTTGTTGTTGTTGTTTTTCTTGTTTCTAACTATTATTCCAGAGATTGCATTTGTTGTAATTGTGGTTGTTGTTGCCGTTATGAACGCCGCCATCTTGGCGCGTCTCGGCTCATCGACGAGGATTCGACGTCGTCGTTGTCGACGGGGCGTCGCTGCCGCCTCGCATGTCCTGCGGTGTCCTTTCGGATGTCTGTCTGTAAGTCTATCTTTCCGTCTGACTATCTTTCCGTCCGTCTATCGGTTATTCTGCCAGCAACAACAAAGTTCGATGAATTAATGAAGACTGTTGTTTTTACAACATATTTTTGCTTTTGTTCCTTTTTTTTCTACTGATTGTTGACTTTCTTTGTTAGAATTCGTTGTGTGGAGTTTTCGTGTTCCTTCAAATGATGTTGTTGTAGTGTAGATTATTCTGTTGTTGTTGCACTTCTTGCTGCTTTTGTCAAATTTCTTCTTCTTGTTGTATTTCTTGTCTTTCTTATTATATTTTTGTTGTCGTATCTCTAATAGATTATTTTCTTCTTCCAGTTATTTTTCTTCCAATTTACCTTCGTCTTGTTCTAATTAATTTTCCAATATTTTTCTTTTTCTACTTTATTTGTATTATTATTTTTTCTAGTTTTTGTGATTATTTCATGTTTTGTTTTTATAATTCAGTTGCTTCCCTTCAGCTCAGACGTCGCAGAGAATCGTCTTCGTGGTCAGCGGGGTCGGCAGCATCTGCAAGGAGAAGAACAAGAAGAGACCGATTAGAAACGAAGGAAAATGTGGAAAATGAAGAAGGAGAAAATAGGGCATTCAATCAAAAAGAAACCGAAAGGAAAGTAGACACCACATCCGAGGGAAAAAAAAACTGTGGTCAATGAAGAGATCGAGCGGCATCTTGTAGAACGAAAAAGACAGGAAAAGGGAGGAGAAAAAGAGAGAGAAATCAGGCGACGGAAACCAGAGATATTTCTCGAGAAACGAAAGGAGAGAAAATTATCGAATGAAGAGAAAAATGTCGAATGGACGAAAAATCATTAGCAGGACGAAGGATTTGTTGTGGTTCCTTCAACGACAGCCTGATTTCGAGCTGCATCCGTATTATGACGACAACGATGGCAACGACAACAACAACGAAAATGTGTAAACTAATTGCGAATCCTTGTCGCTTCCATCATCCAACCCACAATCGCTGCCCACTCGTCCATGATTCAATCTTCTCATGATTCGTTCTTCCTCATCCTTCTTTCTTCATTCGTTGATACTTCGCTCTTCCTCCCATCATTCATTCGCTCATCGTCCTCACATCGGTTGATTTCCCGAGCTTCGACTGGTGCTGCCAGACGTCTCCATTGCCGACTCCTCGGGTCAACCACTAGTTTGACAACCCTGGTCACCTCCCCATTCCACCTTGTGCCTCATCCTCTTTCAAACCATCCTTAGAAGGACATTTTCATTTTGAAAATTGTTTTCCGTTGGGAGTTCGTTGGAAAATTTTTCGAAACGACACAAAAGGACTTGGAAAAGGATTTAGCAAGAGGTCCTTTTCGGGTTCTGGCAAAGCTCTCGTTATTGGCGAAATTTTCAAAAGCCTCAGAAGCACATCAATCGCATCGAACGTCGAACACGTGTTCACAAGTCGTCAACTGAAGCTCTCTGTCTCTCTCTCTCTCTCGAGACTATCCATGTGTTCTCAAGTTACCACATGTACCTCTCTCGCTCTCACACTCTCTACCTTACTCACTCCAGCCCTCTCTTTTTGTCCATTCCTGCCCTTTTATCCGTCTTTTCGTCCTCCCTTTAGTCTGAAAGGACTTTTCATACGAGTTGTACACGCAACAACAACAACAATTGTGAAATGAAATATTTTCCTTTAACAGCGAGGAGTCTGTGTCATAGTCGTTTGTGCTATCTCTCTCTCTCTTTCTAATCATCGCCCCTCTTTTCCCTTGAGAAGGAGGACGTGATAATCAAATTATGAACGAGGTTTGTTTGCAGGGATTGAAAATGAAACAATAAGAATGAATCAAAACAATAAATCAATAACAATTACAATGAAAATAACAAGAGCAAGAACAAGAAGGACACAAACAACAACGCCAACAACAAAAATTGCGTGAAGAAAAGAAAAAAGTGTCAATTGAAAATCACTCATACGCCACGTTGCATTAGATGAAGGCGACAAATGCCAGGGAAAAAAGATAAGTGAAAAGGGAGATGAAAAGCAATAACAACAATTTGTACATCTGCAACAATAACAACAGACGACAACACCAACAAATGACGACAACAGACGGCAACACCAATAACAACAAAAGCAATGAAATGGAAATCACTTCGCGTGAGCCAACGAAAGGATGAAAGCAAGAAGAGTAAACAAGAACTGCGCAGTGAATGAAGAGTCGAAGGAAAACGGGGTATGGATGAAGAAAAGATGAAGAAAAAACGAAGAAAAGAGGACGAAAGGACGAAGAAATGGGAGAAGATGAAGCACCAGAAGCAGTCGAAGCGTTCGAGTGAAAGAGAGAACGAAGTTCAATCGAAATTGTATTCAAAGGACGAACTCAGAGAAGCGTGAGACAAGGCAGCGACGACAACAAAAGGATGCGCGCCAAGTCAGGCAACAATTGGAAACGCATGCGAGACGAGGGAAGCGAACGAGAGAAGGACATAAAGAGGAGAAGGAGAAGAATGTAGAGAAGATGAAGAAAGAAGGGAAAGAAGGACGGAAAGAAGGAGGGGAAGTAGGGTAAGAAGTATGAGAAGGGGAGAAGAAAATACCACCGAGTTCCTCCACGTGGAGTTAATTTTTCACGCTTCAAATGACGTGGGAAAGGGTGAATCTCTCCATCTCCATATATCTCTCTCTTTCGCTCTAAGCATCCTTCCCACTCTTCCATCGCACTCGTCCACCTTTTATTCGTCCTTTTGCTATTGATGTGTGGGTGCGTCTTTTTCGTTCTTCCTTCTCGAATTCTCCTTTTCTTTACTTTTGTAGCTTTTTCTCACTTTTTCACTCCTTTTCTCGCTTTTTCTCTACTTTCCTCTTTTTTTCTCATTTCTCTCTATTATTCGTCTTTTTTTTATTACGTTTTTCTCTTTTTGACACGTTTTCTCTCTTTTTCTTTTTTTTTTCTCATTTTTTCTCCCTGCCAACGAAATTTGTTTCCTCCAAAAGTTCTCGCCAACAACGAACCACAACCGCAACAACAACATGCTGATACCAAAAACCATATTCTCCGACTCATACACACACACACTCTGAGACTCCCACCCACACAGAGGCGGGCACACCTACAGAATTACGTAAGCTGCAGTGGACGCTTGGCTGCATCCTGAGGAGCATGGTGTTTTGTTGTTGGTTTTTTGTTGTTGTTATTTTTGTTGTTTTTGTTGTTCTTCATGTCGTTCGAGTTGTTGACTTTGCCGAGTTGCTTTTGGTTATTTTGTGTTCATTTTATTGTTGTTTATATAGTTGTTATTGATGTTGTTGGTGCTGTTGTTGTTGTTGTTGTTATTCTAGAGAAGTTGCCAGGTGCAACGTGTGGTCCTTGTTCGAGGTGCGCCAAAGCATGTGGGTGTATAGTTGTGTCTGCGAATGTGTGCGTGAAAATACATATGTGGTCGTGTGTTTCTATGCGAGTTATTGTGATTGGAAGCGAACGTGAGCGTGTGTCTTGGATAAACGAGACGCGAATGTCTCTGTGTGCGCGCGTGTGTATGTTTGAATGGCTGAGTGAATGTCGGAGTGTGTGTGAGTAAGTAAGTGAATGTATTTGTGTGTGTGTCGTCTTCGTGAGAGATTGAGCTTCTGTCAGTCCTGTGATTTATGAGCTTTGAGAGGTTCTCTACATCCTTCTTGTTTTTATTGTTTTTATTGTTGTTCCTTTTTGTTTTTGTTATTGTTCGTGTGGTTCTTGTAACCATCATTTGTTGTTGTTGCACCCCATTAGATGTTGTTGTCATCATTTATTATTATTATTTTTGTTTTGTTATTGTTGGTGGCTGTGGTTTTTCATACAATATTGTTTCACCTTCGTTATTATTGTCGTTCTCGTTGTTGTTGCTATTGTTCTTAACTTTTATTGTTGTTGTCAATGACGGCGACACAATTTATTTTATTTCATAATATATTTTTATATTTTATTTTTCATTTTATTACATTTTTTTATATTATTCTTTATATTACAAAATGTTATGTTTTACGCTTTTAGAGCGCATTTTATTTTATTTATATTTTATTTTTTGTTTTTTTTTTTTGTTCTTATTTTCTACATGTTCCCTTAGTTGTAAACTTTTTAAGCTGCTTTTGCCATTGTTGTTGTTTTTGTTGTCGCTACTTGTTCAATTTCAAGCTTCGATGCGTTGGAAACATGTTCGTTATTATTGTTGTTGGTGTTGTTGCTTATTGTTGTTGTTTATTGTTGTTGCTTGTCATTGCTTGTCGTTCAAAGGAGAATAACACACAAAAAGCTGACATTAAAACTAAAATAATAACAATATAGTTTCGTTCTTTCCTTTTCCCATTTTCATTTCAAACAACAATATTAGCAACTACAAGAGGCAACAAAAACAATTTCATAACAAACAGCAGATAAGCCTTCACATCGACGCGAACAAGGATTCTCACACAAACACACACAATCGCACATGCAAAATAAACACACACACACACACACGAGCGGTTATGCAAACATTTAGGAGCAAATAAATGAATGAGGAAACAGAAGACGAGATGTGGCCAAAGGGAGGGGAGCGAAGGAGTCAGGGGAAGTCGGAAAACGCGAAAATCGACAAGGAAAACGAAATATCATTGAGTGAGGGAGAAGGAGTAGGAGAAGGAGAATGTAGGTGGTAGGAGAATGAAGCCCCAAAAGGCTGAGCGAATAAAGTGAACCCTGAGGATGAACTGGAATATTCAAGACTCAAGGAGACAAAGCGAGGACGAGGAAAATCGCGGTCGCCTAGGAAAATTGAGGAGACGATAGAAAGTTGAAGGTGAGGAGGAGGAGGAAGAGGGTGGAGAAAGAGAAAAGGCCGATGAAATGGTGGCTCATAAAAAAATTATGCGAATAAAAATATTTTGGCTAGGAAAACAAAAATAAACTTGACGCATGACAAAACATTCGATATTCAGATAAAGAGAAAGAATGAAAGGAAAATAGACCAGAGGACAGGAGAGATGGAGAAGGAGTGAGAGAACGAGTGATAGGGAGGGAAGTCAGAAGGCTCTCTCTCAAACACACACGTCGTGAAATGGGGAAGCCCCAGGGAAGAAAAGGCAAAAGGTAGGCGGCGAGGCGGATGAAGACATATCGAGACCAAAAGACAGTCAGACGTCGATGGAATCGTGAGCAGGGGTGGGAAAGAGAGTGGAGAACTTGAGGGTGGGAAAGAGAGGTCGAAGGTAGAGAAAGGGATGAGGGAAAAACAGCAGCAACAACAACAACTGAATAAACTGATTGACGTCTCGACGCCGACGACTGACGTCTCTTTGGCGGGCATCCCACGGGAGGTGGAGACACTTAAAGGCAACAACAACTACCACCACAATGATAGCGGCAACAATAACAACAACAACAACAACAAAACCTACAATATCAACAATAACAACACTAAAGGCAACAGTAGTAAAAGTCAAAACAAAACAAAAACAACAATGAAATGAGCATCAATAAAACAAATCGACAATATAAATGAGCAACAACAAAAGTTAAGTAAACAACAACAAAGACTGAAATGAACAACAACAAAGCATAACGCAACAAAGCATATAACAACAAAGCATGTAACAACAAAGAATGAAACAACAAAGCATATAACAACAAAGAAGGAAACAACAGGGAAAAAACAACAATGAATGAAATAACAAAGAAAAAAACAACAACAAAGAGTAAAATAACCAAGAAAAAAATGACAAAGAATACAAAGGAAATATAAGCGAAAAAAAAACAGCAAATAAAAAACAAAAACAACAACCATATATGGGTTAAAAAGAACAAACAAACAACAATAAAAAAAAGGAATAAAACGGAAATTTGGAAATGTTGCAGTTGAAGCGATGAATGATGTTGTTATGACTGTTTCCTGTTGTTCTTATGATTTGTTGTTGTTCTCAGTAATCTTGTTGTTATCCTCAGTACTCTTGTTATTGTTGTTGTTATCTGTTTTGATGATGTCTGTTTATTTGATGATGTTTTTGGTCATGTTTTTATTATTGTTTTGATTGGTGTTCTTTTAAGTTGTTGCTTTTATTGTTTTGATTATTTTCCATAAAATAATAATACGACAAATTGTTCAACAATTGCCTCGTTTTCAGATTCTTCTTCTTATCCTTCTTCTTAACACAAGATAAACTGAATGATGTGAGTATTTGTTGTTGTAGTCATGGGGTCACTGAGGGTTATTTGGTAAGAAAGGTAGATTTTTCCAGGAAAAATTAAAGGAAACAAACTGAGTAAAGAGAAGAAGAAGAGCACATTTTCAATATTAATAAATTAATAAAAATAAAAAAATTAATGGAAAAAATAAATATTTAAAGAAAATTAGGTAACTTAAATTTGGAAAACTTTTAAGACTATTTTAGGAATATTAAAAAAAATAATTCAAAATAAAAAAATAAATTATAATTGGAAAAATCAAACGTAATTATAATTAAAAAACAATCAAATTAAATAACAAATTTTCATTTCATTAGAAATTAGGTAAACATTAAAGAAATATTTTAAAATTAAAAATTATATAAACATTGAAATTTAAAAATAAAAATTAAATATATAAATTAAAAACATATAAATTAAAAACCAAAAAGAAATAAAATGTAATCTATTAAAAATTATGAAACTAAAAAATAAATATTGAAAACTAAAAATAAATTTAAATTCAACAAAAAGAATTAAAATTAGAAAACAAAAAGGAAAAAATTGTTAATGAAAATGAGAACAAAAATAAATTTAAAATAATCAATTTCAAGTTTTCATTCAAATTGGAAATATTTACTTCCAGACCACGACCCAGGGCAATATTTTGCAATCAGCTGGCAGGACGTAGGAAGGATCTTTGGGGAGGTGGAGGTGGAGCCCACTCGCCCCACGCAGGATGTTCCGGATTTTAATTAAATGAAGCTCCTCCCACTGCCACGCCCGTCGCCACAAGAGTTTTATTAATTGTTGCTGACATTTTCGTTATGCTTGTTGTTCTTTTTATTATTGTTATTTGGTACATTTGTTGTTGTTTTTGTTAATGTTATTGCTGTTCTTACCATCGCATGCAACATTTGCAACAGGACCAATTTTTCACTGTAACGACCACGGCGTCGACTGACGAAGGCCCCGAATCCTTCGCAGGACATCGTCGTCGTCGTCCTCGTGTCTCTGGCCCGAGGCCTGGGACACCTTGGGGAAGGGGCGGAGGAGGGGTGGCAACGCCCCCCCATGGTCAGGTGTTGATCATTAATCATGGAGGCATTAATTAAAGCCCAGGGGGCGAGCAGAAGGACGAAGGCGACGAGAAGGAAAACAGGGATGATGAAGGGAAGGTGGACAAAAGGACGAAGGAAAGAAAGACGAGGATGTCGTGGGCGAGTGCTGGACACCGAGGACCGAGAGGATCAACAACGATGAAGCACACGCAGGGCAGCAGATGCTGCAGCTGAAACCACTTGGGCGACAGAGAACGAAAACGAAACGATGAGTGGGCTAGAGAATATCAGAAATTCGAGGCAGAAGCAGAAACGAAGGGAGATTTCACTTAATTCTCTGTGCTCCCATGGAGCTCCTGCACCAAGCAATGAAAATCAATTACGAGACGATCCCATGACCACGGGAAATTTCAATATAAAACTCCCAGAGAGAATTCTCAGAAATTGTTCGCAGCAATAAAAATAGAATCGCAAAGGCATTTTTTTTTTTTTTTTGTTGGTCAGAAATTGAGAAATTAAATAAAAATTCAGGGAAATTCCATATTAAATATTTCAAGGCTTAATATGAAGTTGTAAGAGAATTGAACTTAATAAAGTTTTAATAGCATAAAGTGGTTTTGATTAAAAAAAAATAAAGTGATATACAAGGAGAAATAAAAAATTAAACCGAAACCAGAAGCAATTATGAAATTTTTTAGGAAAACATAATAAAACTACAATAGAGCAAATTAAATACAATTCATAGAAAACATTATTTTGTGATATTTAGATGATATTATGCAATTTTTTGAAGAAAAATAAAAAATAATTTTTTTGAAACAATAAACGTTTTTTAGAAAAAATAAGTAATACTTAATTGAATGAATCTTAAAATTTAAAAAATTCATTGAAAGAACTTTGAAAAAATTCGTCAAAAAAATTCAAAGCAAAATTGTAGCAAAATTAAGTGGAAAAATTCATCAGGAAAATCATGCGATACAGAGTAATATGAGGACGAAACTCGTGGATTTAATGTTCTAGCTAAATTCAATTACTATTCGCCAGGACTCGAAATGCTTCGCGAGTCCTTGACGCGTCATCCGTCAAGCGGCGGAGGATGCATCGTCTTCAAGGATGATGATTTTTAAGGGAAATTACAACAAAGCTATTGTTATTTTTGTAGTCAAGAATGTCTGCCATCTGCGCTAACATCATTTGTCAGAGGTTGTCAGAATTTTTTGTTGTTATTTAGGACGCCAACAACAACAACAACACCTATCTAGGTGTCTTCGTCTTCATCGCATCCTGTAGCACATTCCATCTTCCTCTTTTCGTGTCGCTATCTTTGTCTCTCCCTCTATTTTTCTCTCTAACTATCTCTCTTTCGATCCGACAAAGTTTCAGCGAATCTCAGAAATTTCTCAGTCCATCTCGAAAATTTCTCAGTCTATCTCCCTCACTTTTTCTACTTTATCCCACTCTTTCGTCCGTTTTGAATGTCATTTTCAAAAACAACAAGAACAATTAACTCCTTCTGACCGCCCCTCGTTCGATGGAACCCCCAGCAATGTGGACCAATTATCCTTGATGACCGTCGTCGTCGCCTCCTTCATGTCATTTCATAAATTCCTCCGTCTCTCCGCCTCCGACCTTCATCGGCTTTTGTGCCCTTCGTCCATTGTCTCCTTCGGTCCTTTGTGTCCTTCGAACAATCGGCCTCATTTGTCTGTTGCCGCCCCACAATCATCGGACATCCGCTGCCTTTGTGCACCTGTGACTCCCATGAACCCATTTCTGCTAACATTTTAACATTGTTCTAGATCTTTTCTTCGCTCTAACCCGCTCTCTTTACCTCACTCTCTTCCTCCATCGTCCCTTCCTAAAGGTTCATTCGATTTTCTTTGATGGCTTCCCACTCCATGAAGTTCTTCCCATGCCACTTCTCAGGAATCTTCTTTTTTCTACCCTTTCCTCTATGGCTTCTTCTTCCACTCGCTTCCTTTCCAATCATTAGCTCTTATCACTTTCCTCCCTATCTCTCCTACACTAAGTAGTTCTCAATCCTCTCCATTAGTAGTCGATTCTGTCTCCAATTTCTAATCTATTTCCACCTCGTCGTCCTCTAGTCAATTATTCTTCTTCCTACTATTCTTTACTCTTCTCTTCTGTATTATTATCCTCTTTACTCTTCTCTTCTGTATTATTATCTTCTTTACTCTTCTCTACCCTGCCAATTTGACTTCTCGCGTATCCATCCCTTTCTTTTCTATCCTACCTCGCATTCAGTTATTCCTCAATGTCATCATCATTCACATCGCTTACCTTCACTTATCGACCACCACCATCTTCAATGGAAAAAGTCATAGAACAAAAAACCCAAAAACTTAAGACACAAAAACAAAAAACCGAAGACACAACAAAAATAATAAAAACTAGCGCACCGGGGTCGCTTCGCTCCCCCGGTTTGCCTGGTCCACCCAGGCAAAATCTGTTAACTTCGGCCAGGCCGAAGTTTACATACCCTACACCCTGCATACAACGTTTATTAAAGGAAAAAGAGTGAATTTCTATCAATAATTAGTGAAAATGCATCATTACACTTCAATGCTATTAACTCCATTGTGCGATTTTCACAACTGTGGCCTCTTTCAAAGAGAAATTATATATTTGAAGCTATTTTCGTATTCCAAACACGATTATACCCTTTTTGTGTCGATTGTCTAATCTATAAATAAGAGTGAAGTTAGGAATCTTATAGGGGCCCATGTTTCTACAAAACGAAGTAGTTCTGGTGTTTGCAGCATTGTGCCATTGCTAATATCTTGAAAGTGCGAATAAAAGCTCAGCAATTTATGGAAGAATAATTGAATCGATGATTTTTTGTGTGCCATAAAATCATAATGTGCCTTTAGTTGCTTTTCCTATTTTAGATGTTCATTTCAATGCAGACAAAATCTGATTCAACAACAGACTTGGGAGGGTAGAAATTTTCAACAATATAAAGTCCAGAAGTACTTGCTGCGCTACTATAAGCAACATATAGTGCCGCGTGATTGATTCCACTTTGAAGATGAACAGCCATTTGGAAATATGTAGCTCCCTGACTTTTGTGGATTGTGATCCCATCAGCAGGGATTGTATTCTCTCAATCGTCACCTGCTCATTACGTTTATATTGAAAAGATATAATCAATTTTTATGGGCGTCCATTGAGGTTCAGTTGGATGTGGTCTCTTTCTTCTTGGATTCACTCCCACCTTTCATCAGCTAATAACATCCATAAAGTAGTTGGATTTCTTGTAGATCTACGATTTTGTATGGAAGGTGCTCGTGTCCTATAAGAGATATTTTCCATTTGATTCTTGGGAACTCTTAGTAGCAATATTTAATCTAATAACTGTCTATATGGTTTACCATATCCAACATTGAGCTGTAGCTTTTGAGCTGTAGCTTGTCAATTTTTAGTATGTAAACTGGTATCGGTGGTACATGATCAGACGCAAAAATTCATCTCTATATATACCATAGTTTATCATATATACCATATTCAACTTTTGCGTTATATGGGAGGGCGATGTTATCCATTTTTGACTTGTAAACTCGTATGAGTGGAACATGACCACACACAAAACTTTATCTCGATATATACCATAGTTCACCAGATATCCCATATAAACCTTTTGCTTTATATGGGAGGTGGGCGTGTCCGATGGGCGATGTTTTCCATTTTTGCCTTTTAAACTCGTATCAGTGGAACATGATTACACACAAAATTTCATCTCGATATATACCATAGTTCACCAGATATCCCATATAAACCTTTTGCTTTATATGGGAGGTGGGCGTGTCCGATGGGCGATGTTTTCCATTTTTGTCTTTTAAACTCGTATCAGTGGAACATGATCACACACAAAATTTCATCTCGATATATACCATAGTTCACCAGATATCCCATATAAACCTTTTGCTTTATATGGGAGGTGGGCGTGTCCGTTGACCGATTACGTCCATTTTTACATACAAGTAGCTTATTAATATAGAAATACTAAATCCAAAATTTCAAGTCAGTATCTCTTACCGTTTCTTCACAAAATCTATTTCCACAGACAGACACACAGACACACAGACAGACAGACAGACGGACAGACAGACAGACAGACAGACAAAACAAAACAGAAAAGAGAGAGAGAAAGACAAAAGCCCGCTCGTGACTTGACAGACTTTCATTATTTACGCTGACAGTGCATTCGACCATTATATTGGATCGTTAGAGCATTTGGCCATTCGACCACTTGGCCATTTGCCCATTTGAGCCATACTCGTCCATTTAAGCCACGTTAGGGTATTTATGCGAGTCCTTCATGGCATCAAAGGGCCGGACAGGGAGAGACAAAAAAGAGAGAGAGTTAGGGAGAGAATATAACAATCGTAATATTCCAGCAAATTCATCGTTCACCTCGATGGTAGGAATGGAAGAGTCGAGAGATGAATGTGTCTACTCTCTCTCTTCACCCTGTCTCCCTCCCTCTCTATAGTTATTTCTT
Organism: Coelopa frigida; assembly: GCA_017309665.1. Taxonomy (NCBI): domain Eukaryota; kingdom Metazoa; phylum Arthropoda; class Insecta; order Diptera; family Coelopidae; genus Coelopa; species Coelopa frigida. Next base: position 31,438,245 of record CM029563.1, on the reverse strand, counting down.
TTTGCTACATTGTTTTCCCTGTTTTTAGCAATGCATTATTTCCATTTTGTTATTGTTTAGTTTTTGTTTCAATGTTCTGTTTGTTTCACTGTCCTTTTTATTTCATTGTTCCTTTTGTTTCAATGTTCTTTTTGTTTCATGCTTCGCTTTTAAACGCGATGATTTCGAATTTTTCCCTCCGACCATCAGCCGCCCCTCGCCCCGCCTCCACTTGGGGATTTTCGCTGTCGACGTGAACTGACAGCGATGTCCGACAAGCTTTCAAGTTCATTAGTTAAAAGCTTTTGCCTCCGAGTGCGTGCTTTTGTTTCTGATACAAGGATATTATGATGGGTTTCCGTACAATAACATCAATTGGAGCAGGGAGAAAAAGAGACAGACGAAGAGAGAGAGATGTGGGATGGTGGCATGGAGAGGATCAAATCTCGTTCGATAAATAAAACAAACAAAAACAATCGTATTTTTAGCGAATCGGAAAATGGTTCATTGAGTTCTTTCTATCGTTGTTCGTGGGTGGTCGATTGGTGTTTGGTGTTATTGTTATTTCAAGGAGAATGGGACAGCAATATTATATATTCTCATGCTGGTGGACATGACGAATGGACCGTGTTTGGCTTCCCTCAGCTTATGCCAAGGACATTTGTCAGCCTTTCATCCACTCATCCACCAATCCAACCATTCCTCAACCTTCATTCCTCAGTATATTCTTAGTCAAATGATCGACTCCACAAGCCTCATTTACTCCATTTGCATCGTAAACCACTGTCTCTCTCACTCTCTGTTGCTCCCTCTTTCTCTCTATCTATCTCTCTAACTCTCTGTCACTTTCTCAATCTCACATCTATGGTTAATGTGCCCACTAAATTAAAGATCGAGACAATCTCAATGGGATTCCATCTAGACGACGACAGACGTGACTCAACCTCAAATTCCAAATGACCTCAATTCATTCATTCGCATGTCCTTCTTGTTATCAACCCCCCCAAACGACGCCCACCGCAACCATTTCAAATTAGCATCGTCCTTGAGTGCACCACGAATCAACTACAAGGACCGAACCCAAACCCAAACCCGAATCGAAGGACAGGAGTGGACGACAACTGAGGGAACTAATACTGGAGAAGCTAAAACAACAATTAAAGGAACTACAACAACTGAAGGAACTACAACAACTAGAGGAACTACAGCAACAACAAGGACGAGGACAACAGCTGTCGTCCATTGTCGTCGCCAGGGTCAACAGCGACGGCTCCACCACAGACCACAACATGACGCAGGTCCCACAGTGGGCGAGCTTTCCATCAGAACGCAATGGAATTCAGGTGAGGACGATGCTAAGGATGCTAAGGATGTTGAAGATGACGGTAAGGATGATTATGTCGACGATGGTGAGGAGAATGGTGAGGATGACGCTGAGGACATTGGTGAGGATGATGAAGACGGGGACGACAAATGATGGCAAAGACGATTGAGAGAATGGTGAAGAGGTTGATGGAGCAGTTGGTCAGAGGAATTTGAGGAGATGAAGTTGAGAATCGGGAGGATGATGGAGAAGACGATGGGGTAGAAGAAGGTGAAGACGATTGAAGTGGTGAACGAAGGGATGAGAAGAAGGGACGAGAGAAGAGACGAGAGAATATACGAGAGAAGGGACGAAAGAAGATACGAGAGAAGAGACGAGAGAAGAGAAACGAAGATTAACTATTGAACAAGAGGAAGGACTATAGAACGAGAGCAAGAACTATGGTACCAGAGGAAGAACTATAGGACAAGAGGATGGACTATGGAATGACGATAACAAGGACAATGGGGCGGAGGATGTTCAAGAGGACGCTGGAACGGACACTGGTGCGAATAATGAAGAGGACAAGAGGTCGTTTGAGGCGACCGACGAACGCCGAAGACGAGTGATGAGGATGAGTGCGTTGGGTCGTTGGTTGGAGCCAAGCTCAGTCGAAGGCGAAATGCTCGATGAAGACTTCAGATTTGGCTTCGAATGACGGTGCAGAGGACGAGAGAGAGAGAGAGAGTGCGTCGAATACCAGAGAGCAGCGAGAGTTGGTTAGCTCGATCAATCAATGGCACCTCGTCCACCACGAGATCGACCCACCACCCACGGCGTCGACCTTCAACCTGGTCACGGCGACTCACATCATTAAAGCTCATTGGGTTTTGGTATTGTTTTTGTTACTTCAAGCTTGTCGTATTGGTTGTTGTAACTTAAGTAGTTGCTGTAGTTGCAGTAGTTGTTGTAGTTGCAGTAGTTGTTGTAGTTGTTGTAGTTGTTGCAATTGCTGTAATTGTCGTTGTTGTTTCTGTTTAATCAATTTCTGTTGTTGTCACAGTGAATGCCTTTGACATTCGAGGGCCACACGCACCACAGCTGCAGGTCAGCCAATTAGTTTCATGTTCAAGGAACTCAAACCTCAACCCACGCAGAGATCGTTGAGAGGCGTCTGTGGTGGTGTCCGTCTGTTTGTCTGTCTGTTCAACACCCACAACTGCAACTCCTCCCACATGCCTTTCTCTCTCTCCCTCTCTCTCCATCTCTCGCTTGCGACCGCAATGTTCGACACTTGTTTTCGGCGACTCGAAAATCCACCAGCGAAGGACGATGGTGGTGAGAAGGAGAAGATAGCCAGGAGGAGGAAGAGTACGGGATCATTTTGGGTTGATTTATCGCATTGTGTGTTGTTGTAGTTGTGGCTGTTAGTGTTGTTTTTGTTCTTTATTATTGTTGTTCTTGCCGACATGTAGCACGAGAGGAACGAGGACGAGAATCGGAGACCTGGCGGCGATGTAATTAGATTTCGACTCCTGCCCAACGCTGCGGGTCCGAAAATATCCCGAGCCTGCATGAGTTTGTGAGTGTGGGTAAATATCTGTGTGTTTCAATATGTGAATACGTCTGAGTATGTCTTGTATCTGTGTGTGCGTGTGTGTGTGTGTCTGTGATTGTGTCCTTGCCTCTTGTAATCTTAATTAAGTTTTAAAAACAAAGCCAAAACGCTGGCGCACTTCTAATTCAATTGCATGCAACATGTGGGCTCCGGAGGACATCGAGATCAGGATTCATGACCTTCCACCAAAGACAATGTCTCCTTGTGTAAGTGTGTCTGTGTGTGTGTGTTTGTGTCCATTGACCATGGGGCAATTAATTTAAATTAGTCCGGAATTCCTAAAATAGATCCCCGGGCGACTCATTACAAATTAGCTCCACCTCCTCCGCTTTGGGCACCCCACGAGTTTCCATCGACTTCTCGAAGAAATCTCAATCGTCGTCTTTGGTGACTCCCACACAGACACAGATAAACTCACGCACACACACACGCCCATCGAAATATCGAGGTTCGAGATGAAGTTCGCCAAAACTTTTCCCATTTAAATCGTCGACTAGCGGGTGGGATCGGAGCAAAGGAATTAGTGGAAGGATGGGTGAATTTGTGATTATGAGGTGACTGAGTCCTTCGACATCCTTTGTCGTCCTTGGACGCCATCGATGTCGAGTCTCGACGACTTAGTTCGTGAATTTGTCGCAAATCCAAGCGAAATTCTTGCCTAAGCCTTCTTCTTGATCTGCCTCGAAAGTTCTCAAGATTTCTCTCAGTGTGCAGAGTTGGTGACGGTTTCAGCTGCGTATGGCATACGTGACCTTGTTCTTGTTGTTGGTGTTATTGTTGTTGTGCAATTAGTTTCCAGCAGTAATTCAAGAAGCTCTCCTACTCCTCAGCACCCTAGTCTCAGTCCAACATTCCACAGATCCTCACTTTCCCTTTCCATAAATCTCTATTCCTTTCTCTATAACTATCTTCGGAGATTTCACTCTTCCCCCGTGTGAAACTCTCTTGAAATTTTCATTCATCTCCTTCTCTTTTACACTTTCCATCTTACTCTTTCTATCATCCATTCCCTTCTGTGTTCTTTGAAAGGGCTCCCGTGCGACGAACTTGTGACAACTTTTAAACTTGTTCCAAAAAACATTTTAATGACAGCAGTCATAACAGCTACAGCAAGAACTGTAGTCACAACAACTACAACAATAACAATTTTGAATTAACAACAACTATCTTGTAACAACAACAACAATACTTTGGTATTAACAACAACATCTTAGACATTTGATAGAATGTCCTGTCTCGAACAGAACGAGAAGTTCCCAACAAGAGGTTCTCGGCATAAACTTTTGGCAACTTCGGGACTCGAGGTCAGAATCTTGAAAAGTGAAGACTCCAAAAGAGACACACAGAGGGAGAGAGAGAGAAAGAGAGATAGGGGAAATCAATAGAGCAAGATTGGGAAGGAAGGAATGGAGGATGGAATAGAGTGATAGAAGTTTTCAAAAGAGTGAGAATGAAGTGAGAATCGAGGGAGGGGGGCAGTGGAAAGTGAGACCGATATTTATGCAAGAGACAGACGAGAAGTTGGAGAAGTGAATGCGGTTCATTGGCGGAGTTGATGAAGAATCTGTTCGTGAGCGAAAACGAAGCAATCGAAAACCAATTCCCAAATATTGTCCGAAGAATCCGACATCAACATGTATCTTTTCGAGCGAAGTTCACAACAACTCACATGTAGGACCTTGGGGTCTTCTTTCTTAGTCTTCTTCTACTTCTCGTTCGTCCGCCATTTTGAACGCAATTAAGCGAGCAACATGGCGGCCGCCTCTGGAGGATCCAATTACAATGTTTTATGTGTTTTAAGGAAAGTTTTCGCAGCATCCTTCACGAACTTCACGACAACTTTAATAAAACCCCAGGACCCAAGTGTTGCCCTGCTGAGCGGGAAAAGTCACACAAGGTAGAGAAGAAGACAAGGAGAAGGAGATGAGGTGAAGAAGACGAAGTGAAGAAAACAAAGTGATGGCAGGAAGGTTTTAAATGGGAGGGAATCAGAGAAGTTCTCAAAATAATTGCAAATAATTTTCAATCATAATAAAATTGTACTCAAGGCAAAACCCTAGGACTTGGCAACCCTTTCAACCTAAGTGCGTGAGAGTATGAGTGAGTAAGTGGGTGTGTGTATGTATGAGTGCATGTATGAGTGATTGTCTGTTCTTGACTGTGTGTGAGTGCTTCGAGTCATGAACTTGACATCGTTTAGACGCGTTTCTTATCAACATTCAACCGCCAAAAAAGCAACAATTACAACCACAATGAGACAACGACAAGGACAACCGCAACGTGGAGAGAACAACAATAGCAATAGAACAAAAAACAACAACAACGACAACAATACAAGCGAACGAGCAACAAGAGCAGAAAAGTTGCTCCTTTTGTGCACGTCATTCGCATCCTTTCGACCTCTCGTCGCTGGCAATTATTTTAATTTTAATTAAAAACTTTTCACAAAACCAACGGCGGCGCTGCTTCTGCTCTTGGCACCTCTGTCTATCTCTCTTTGACTGCTCTCTCTATCTCTCTTATTACTCCACTCTCTCTCACTCTCACACTCAAATTTCCCCTTTGGCTCTCTCCACAGTGTTTGGTCCCGACTTTCTTTCGTTCACCTCTCGCATTGTTCTCACTTTCCGTTTTCTTCTTGTGAATTTTTAAGCGTCGCCTGCAGGAAGTCCTTCGAGGGCAGGAGGTCGAGAGAGGAGACAAGAGGTCGGTGGATCTGAGGACGAAGGTCTGGAGGATTTCCCTGAAGTTTCGACGACATTTCCTGCCGCTCCTGTGGCGCGTGTCGCGTTGATCCTGGCATTCAAGAAAGAAAACCGAAATCCCCGACCAGGAGCAACGGCTGCTGTTGATCCTTTATTTCACTTTTACATTTCATCTCCTGTTTTGCGGGATTTCATCGTCCCTCTTTCTCAGCATCTCAAATTTTTCTCCACCCCTATTTCTTTGTACTTTGCTTCCTTTTCTTTGCCTTTGTCTTTGTCGTTCGCTTTTGAGGCTTAAGAACTTTTCACATTTGAAAAATGTTTATCCTGCATGGGTGCGTGTGCGTTTGTCTCATGTGTGTATGTTTCTCATGTGTGTGAGTGTGCGTATGTGCGAGTATGTGTGCTCTGAGGCCAGAAATATATATATTTACGCAGACATGCACGTGCTGGGGGAACATTTCTTTCGAAAACAAAGTCGGAGCCTGATTGAAAATTCCGTTTCTTTCTTTTCAAGGAACAAAAAAAAACACGACGAAAGAACAACGAAAGCCCAGCCTCTTAATTCCATTTGAACTGCTCCCCAAGGGTGTCGTGAGGGAGAGTGGGAGAAAACATCAGAACATAATCCTCATGTTGACTCAAAAAAAAAAACCCAGGAGCCTCGCTCCTCGATAGATGATCCCTTCTCTTCCACGCTCTCTTACCCCAATGCATTTCTATAATTAATAATTTCTACTCAGATTTCCTCCTCCTCGTTGTTTCCTATTTGTGCAAAAAAAAAAATGAGTTGTCTTCGTTTCATCCTCCTTCCATTGAAATTGTGCTTTTGTTTTTTCTTAATTGATTTTTCTACCGATTTCTTTTACTATTTCCTCTCGCCTTCCTATCGCATTTGTATCAATTTTCATCTTTTCGACTCAAACCATGAACTTTTAATCGATTAAATTAATTCAAAACTGTTGAAAGATAATCTATTTTTACGATCATCAATTTATAATTTCTATAAAAACTATTTACTTAAATCTTTATATTTCCAAATATTTCAAACTTTTCATTCAAAAATCACTTTCATAAAATTCATAAAAACTTCTGAATACTAAATATTTCAGAATAACTTCAAATTTGTATTTTAAAATATTGTCAAGTCTAATTTATCCTAGTTTTCTTGAATCACACTGTTCATAGATTAAAGAAATCTTTCCTCAACTCCTTCTGTTTAATTTCCTAACAACCTTTATTCACTCAAAGTCAACGAGAGCACTCAGTGCAGAAAGAGTTCCCTGAGAAAGAGAGAGGGAGAGAGGGTGAAACCCAGATGTGATCGCGACGACACCTCGAGGGCACCGAGGCGAGAATCCGCAACAAGTGGAGATGAGTCGATGGAGGAACAACAGACTCAGACAGTTCACATTAAGAAAGCGTTCGCCTTCGGCCTTCGACACGACCCTCAGTTGTCTCTGTCTATCTCGATGCGTCGTCTTCGTCTATCACGCGGCTTTCATCCTTGCCTTCTTCACCCTTGTCTTTGTCGTCATTCTCCATTTCTCCAATTCTGTTGCTGAGCTCTCCTTTATCCCACTCCTTAATTTCGTTCCAAATCTCATCCACCTTGTCACGACCTTTATCCCATCTCACTTTGTATTCCTTTCTATTACACCACACCAATCTTCGTTCTCCAATCGTCTCCTTCAACCTTCTTCTCGCCCTCAGGTTCATCTTTTCGCCCCCCTCTTGTACCCGACCTTCTTCTCTTTCCTTGCGCTGCTTCGTCATTCTCATCCTAAGGCATCGTCAGGACTTGGTCTCTCAAGAGTTCATTCGGGTCTTATCTCAATTGCTCTCTCGTCACCTCCTCACACTCTCAATCTTGTCTCCTTCCCTCCCTCATTCCTTGCCTCCGATTCATCACAGCTTCCTTCCCTTTCTATCACTATCTCTATCGTTTCGCCCTCTCCAGTCACCCAGTCACCCATGGTGAAACTCGTGGAAAACCTTTTCGCATCGTAGAAACTCGCGGTGATGTTTTTAGAGAGTACAACAACAATAAAAACCAATTACAACTATAACATCAATGACGAGAACAACAACAAGATCAATAACAGCACGCACAACAACAACAATAAAAACAACAACGCGAACAACTTCTCGAACAACAATGATAACAACCGAATATCTGTCAACGCAGACATTGATGGTATTTTATTGTTGTTGTTATTACTTGGTTCGTTGTTATCGTTGTGGTAGTTGTTGTTGTTGCTATTCTTATTGTTATTGTTGGTTCTTGCTGTACTTGTTAGTTTTGTTGTTGTTGTTGTTATTATTATTCCTGTTGTTGCAATCCCAATTGAGCTGCACAAAGCTTCAGTTAAAGCCACACGCCCGACTGCGTTTCGCTCCGTCAGCAGACGACAAGTTACCGCCATCGCTTCAGGCTGAAAGGAACGAGAGAGAGATGAAGGGAGATAAAGAGAGAAAGGAAGAGAGATAGAAGGAGAGATGTAGAGGTAGAGAAAGAAAAATTGAGTTAAAGGGAGTGATGTAAAGGAAGAAATGAAGTACGATAGAACAATGTCTAAAGCTGGAGGTTTAAAGCGGGATTTTAAGACAAGGAGAACGAGTGAAGAAACTATTCCATCAGCAGCCATCCTTCTTCATAGAACTCAGGGTCTATATATCTATATCTACAGTTCTTTTCTCTACAAGTTTTTTTTTGTCTCACTCAGTTTTCTCTAATTTTCAATAGTTTGCTCGAAGCTTTCAATTCCATCAGTGTGAACAACTCTAGGGTTAAGCACGAATCGATCGGTTGACCACTAAAATTCTCCTTCATCAAATACTCCATCAATGGATATCTATCCATGAGAAGGATTTGCTCCTATAAAAAATGTATGCTCCACTCAAAATCCGTTAATTAAAATCACTAAAACCTTATCAATGTATTTTTAAATGAGATAATTTCCTGTCTCCAATCTGAATATAGGGATTTACTGAGTGTTCTCTCAAAACTGATTTGCTAGTCGACCTTCTCATATGACACAAGTCTGAAAATAAACCCTATCATTTACTGATCCGCCCATTCTCTGTCAAAAAATCGCCTCCTGGTCATCGAAAGCCACAGAGATTCACCCATTTTTCCCGCAGCTCTGAAAGTAATTAGCAGTAAAACAACAACATTACTAGGAATAACAACAAAATTACTAGGAATAACAAACACATCCGAAACAACAACAACATCATCCGAAAATACCATCAACATTACCAACATTAACAACAACTGGACCAGCAACAACAACAACAACAGTATTACCAATATCAACAACGTCACCAACATCAACAACAACAACAACGTCACCAACATCACCAACAACAACAATAATGAAACAACAAAAATTCTTCAATCTCATCGAGGATCCCGCTCAAATCATGTCAGACCCAGACTTAAATCGTCAACCGCTAAATCAATGATTGATTGATTGATGGATGGTTGGTTGGTCGGATGGATGGAAGGTTGAGGCGATGAATTCATCCATCCATCCATCGAACGTTCGGTCCACAAAGTACAAATATGCAAATTTTACACTCACCCATACACAGTGACAAATATCCAAACACACACACACAGACAAACTCATGCATATTCAGCCGGAGTCACACGCGCTGGTGTCGAGAGAATCCCCGAAGCCACGAAATGAGCTCCGCAAACACGTGTTACCCGAAATTCCAAACAGTTAATCAAATCCACTGGCGAGGCGACGAGCCGAAGTAGAGGAGGAAGAGATGAGATGAAGAGGAAGAGGTGAAAATGAGGAGGAAGTCAAGAGGAGAGCAGACGACGAGGTGGAGGAAGTGATGAAGAGCGAGAGGAAGCCTGGTCTATGGAGAAAAAACGTTGGTTGGAGTGGTTGACGCCTGAACCGAGGTCGTCGCTTTTGTCATCTCGCAGGAGGAAACAGCAAAAAACGGAAAGAAAATCTTGAGGGCGTGAAATCAGCGTCGAACTCGGAGGCGAGGGAACAATTTTATTAATGATGGTGAAGAAAGAGACGGTTTGCCTCAATCCTCAAAAAACCTCAGAAAAAGAGAAGAGAGAAAAAGAAAACCTTTCTTAAAAAGAAGAAGGACCCCAAACAACAACAACTGCTTTTCATGATGATGATTAATATACGAAGATTGAAATTATGCTCAATTTGTGTCGAGCGCATTTGTTAACGCCCTCGACCACGCCCCACTCCTTTCGATTTCTCGCGCTCGCCTTCTTCCTCCCTCTCTCTATTGTCATGCTGTTTCATTCTCATCAGCACGGATGCCTGACTGACAGATGTGTCACGGACAGTTAGCTTTTTGTCGAAAGTCTCGCCAACCATAGACGAAAGACCTTAATGGAGTAAACGAGACGGGATGATGACGGGGGGGAGGTAAAGAGAGAGAGAGTGAGGTGAGTGACGAGGTTAATCACATTGTGAGCGAAACTTTTCAATTCATTTTGAGAGCGAGGAGAGCTTCATAAAGGAATGAAGAGGAGAGGGAGAGAGAGAGAGAATGGATTTAAGGAGAAAAAAACACGGTCAATTTTGAATATTAAAATTCTGTCCATCAGTGAAAGAATCCAGTTTGACATGTTATATTAATTACTCGTGTGAAATTCATGAAAAAAAATTCAACAAAATGAAAATTTATGAAATATTTATTTTTAAATTTTTCAAAAATTGAGCATTAAATTTAATATTGTTTAAAACCCAATTTGAATGACTGTTACAAAAGAAAATATTTACTTATTCATGGAAATATATTTCATCGCTTTATTTCGGACAATTTTTGGGAATAAAAATTCCATCCTCCTTTCGACTTCCTGCTGCAATTTTCATTTCTTTCCTACGTTTGGTTTCCGAGTCCTTTCATTTCCCTCGAATCGTTTTTATTTGTGTAACTTTTGTGTATATTTTTAGTTCTTCTCTAGTAACTGCATTTCCTTCCTGTGATGGGCGCGTCTCGCGTTCTTCTGCATCCTGCCAGCTGCATCCTGCAACCGACTGACTTCTCGTCCTTCAAACACCTCCTCCTCCTGACTCCCAACACCAATCGCTCTCGACTCCTTCGTGTTTTCTGTTTCCTTCGCTCTAACTCTCGCTTCCTCTTTGGCATCCGACATCCGCTTCGGTTGGCAGCCATGACTAACTTCCGTTTCCGCGATCGCTAGTTCATTGGGTTTTATGTCAAATTTCATCATGTCAATTATTTTCTCTGTTCCCTCGCACTCTCACTCGTTCGCTTCACTTCCGTTCGCCAAGGTTTCCACATTCGCACCAAGAAGTGACCCAGATTCTGGAATGAGAGGCAACTGGAGGAAGTCGGAAGGAGGGGATGATGTAGGGAATGTGAGAGATAAGTGGAGGAAGTAAGAGTGAGAGGAAGTTAGAGAGTGAGAGAGAGAGAGAGAGTTTGAGAGCCAATACGGCAATCGATGGCAATCAAATTTTTCCGACAGCAGCAGCAGCTGACGATGCCAACAAAATGGCTACTTTGCCAACGATGATAATGATCAATACACAAATGGACACGCACTCACACAAGCACACACTCACACACACACACACACACACATGAAGACCCAATACACCCACTCATAGAGGACGAAACCACGCAACCAAGGGAAACCACAGGAGGAAATGCGGAGAAAACACGAAGGCGGACATGGAAAACATGGACAGACAGACTAAAAGAGAATACACGGGAGTATGGTCAAATGGAGAGGTGAATGAAATAGCTCCATGGAGGAATGAACAAACAGACGGACGGATGGACGGACAGATGGACGAACAGACGATCATACAGATGGAGAAACAGACATTAGACCGGATGCTTTGCCTTCATGCATTTTAATTAGTTTATTATGCCAATGAAATTAGTGTGAACAAAAATAACAAGAAATAACAAAAAAAATATAAACACCAGCAACAAAAAATAACAACAACAAAAACTACAACCACATCAAAAACAACAACAACAATCCCACCAAAAAAGTTTTCCTAACCAGATGAAACAAAAATCACAACAAAAAAGAGAAAAACTAAAAGCACAAAAACAACAAGAACAGGAAGCAGGAAGAAGTCCAAAAGGATGTGAAAAAGTCATATTGATAAATTAGGCACAGAGGAGAGAGGGAGATAGCGAGAGGAAGATGCACAAGAAGAGGAGACGAAGGAAGAACGAAATTAAACGCTATACAAAAAGCGTTCCCTAATGACATCCTTTTCAGAAGCGAAAGACAAAGCCAGAGGGAGAGCGAGGGAGACAAAGAGTAGGCCGGGGAAAAGAGATGGAACGTTAGACAGCAACAGAGAGAAAGTGAATGGGGCAATGGAAAGGAAGGGTGAGAGGGAGATGGAGAGGAAAGGAAAGTTTGAGTTACGCAGGAACTTGTGATAACCAAATGAAAGGATCGCAGACACACGTGCATTTTCGCCTCATTAGACAAAAACAAAACGAGAATAAATGGAGGAAGGAGAGACAGATGGCGAAAATTATGACTCTAGTCGAGGTGCGACGTCTGGTCCTTGGTCTAGTCGTCCTTTGTCCAACTTTCCATTATATTGTCCAGATTTGAAACAACCTTTTCTCCACCATCTCTCACTCTCTCTCTCTTTCCTCTTCTCTCTACCCCATTCATCTCTTTCAGGCTGTCCTTTTTGTATCAAATAAAACCATAAATATGGGCAGACAAATGAAAATTAAGTTGAAAATATACGAACAGAAAAAAAAAACTTTTCGCATACGAAAAACTTTGAAAATAAATGTGAAAGAGATAGTGAGAGTGAGTTAGAGTGTTTATGTGTGTGTGTGAATGTGATTGTGGTTTTATTGGATTTATCATACAGATACACGCACACACTCTCCTATGAAACAAAAGAAAATCTTCTCCCGCCGCCGAAAAACAAAAGAAAACAACTTTTTCAATTTCCTGTCGAAGGACATCTTCAACGTGTCTTTGTCTTAGGAAGAGAGAGAGAGAAAGAGAATGGTTATGAGTGTGTGTTTGTGTTGGGACCTTAAAGCTACCACAATAACAACAACAATAACAATAACATAAACAACAACAAAGCCGAAGAAATCTCGGTGGAAAGTTCGAGGAAGGCTTCAGTTTTTCTTCGTTATTTCCCGACATAATTTCCATCCTTTTCTCTCGAGACGGCACAAGTTGAGTTCTATCTTTAGATTCCTTCAAATTCCTCATACCACTTTCTCTCTCTCATACTTTGTTCTCTTTCTGTCCGTCCTTCTAGTTTTCTTGTTCTTTCTTTTTATTCTATTATTCGCAGTTTTATGAATCTCCATTTATTTCGCAATAACTTTCGCTCAAAGTCCTCTGAAACTCCACTTTACTCCACTTTATATCACTTCCAATCATCTTCTTTGGCACTCCATCCTTTCTATCCTCATCCTCTCTTCTTCTCTCATCATTTCTTCTCTCAATTCTTCTTCTTTTTCTCCTTCCTTTTTATTCACCCTCTTGAAGTCCAACTAATTGGCTTTCATCGATTCTCGCTCACTTCCGGCTCAAAGTATTCGATCTCGATGCCATTCGTCTTTGTCTTTCATAACTTTACTAAGTTGGAGAAGTTTTCGCTCCACATTTCTGTCTGTCTATCACTTCCTATCTATCGTTGTACAGCACGTGCCTGTGTGTGTGTGTGTGAGTGTGTGTGAGTGTCGTTCATAACTAAGTCACACCACGTAGATCCTTCTTCATATCCTGCACTCGACTCAACTGAACTCGACTCAGCTGAACCCGAGAAAGCGTCGAACGAACTGATGAAAAAGAGGCGAAGACAAACAAACAACGAAAGACCGAAGTGAAAACCGAAAATAAATACAAAATGTTGAAATATTTAAAAGCAACGACATCGAGGGCACACGGACGAACGAGGACAACGACCTTGGCCAGGTAATTGAGTTACGAGAGAACGGATCATTGACGAGAGGAAGGGGAGAAAGACGATCGACCGATAGGCGAGACGAAAGAACTGAGGAAAAATAGAATCGAATGAGATGGGACACATGCCATGAATGGGAGAGCAGACAGAGAGAAAGGTAGATAGACAGAGAGACAAAAACCGACAGACAGACAAACAGTCAGACAGACGGATTCATAGATAAATATACATCGAGTAGAGTTTTATTCGAACCTCACTGTGATGTCTGAATATGTCTGTGTTTGTGTGTGCTGAAGGTGTGTTTACCTTGTCTGCACTTGTGTCTGAGTCTGTATGGGTTTGTGTGAGTTTCTATGAGTGTTTGTGTGAGTTTCTATGAGTGTTTGTGTGAGTTTCTATGAGTGTTTGTGTGAGTTTCTATGAATGTGTGAATGAGTGTGCACCGCATTTCATTCGAATTGATTTCATTCTATTCTCATCGAATAGAAATACTATCGACCAGTGAATCCATTGAAGGTGTTGTTGCCGTTATTAATTCTATTATTTGAATATATTCTAGAGGTGTCGCTGTGTGTGTTGGTGTTGAACTCTGCCACACCCAGAAATCGATGATGTTTACGAATGGACTATAAAGCGGCGAGACGACCAGGTCACAGACAGTCAGAAGGACAAACAGCTGTGGCTATAGAATGGAATAAATTTCAAACTCATTCAGGAGAAATGTGAATTTCTCAAATTTTTTTCCATGGATGAGGAGGAGAATCTCTTTCATCGCAAACTCTAAAGGTTCATAGCATTTGCTTCGTTAAAAATTGTGTTTAACGTAAATTTTCTTTCCTCTCACTGATATTGAATTCTATGCAGAAAATGTATATAATGTAATTTTTTTAAAAACTATTTCTTTTTCCAAGAACCTTTGATTAGAATCAAGCCAATGGAAATATAGAACATTAACAAAGCTCAAAATTCCATGAAAACTTAACAAAACCAGGATTCAACGATTTTTTAGCTCTCACTATTGTACACTTTTTATCACTCAGTTTGGAAGATCTCTCGTCAGAGGTGGGTGAGGTGGAAAAATTCGAGAGAATTTCCTATCAATTTGGCTGCCGATGGCGAGCTTCGAAAGAGCAATTAAAACGAACTCAAAGTGAGTTCGCGATCAGATGCAGGCGGAAGGAAGAGCCGAGTGTCCTTGAGTTTGAGCGACAGGGTAAAAGAGTGAACAAGAGAGAGCTGCTAGAGAGAGGAAGAGAGAAAGTGCGAGTCGCCGGAAGTGGACAAAGGATGAATGAAATGCAAAAGCGAATCACTGTCATAACAACGCGAGGACTACAGTAGCAACAACAACAACAATGGTTGAGATAACAACAAGAAAAATCTTCGCTGATTCAACTGCAACAACAAAAACAACAATAGAGTGTCCTTCATTGTTGTTGTAAGAGTGGAAAAAAAAATGGAATATTGACGAAGATAAAGCGCAAAGGAAATATGAAATGAAAGAGGCAAAGCATGAACTGAAGAGCTTTCGATGAAACGAGGAAAAAATCGAAAAAATATTGGAATATCGGGAAAATTATGGAAAGATGGAGCGGTCAAATTAAAAGGAAATCTGCATGCCGAGACTTTAAATGTTCTGCCTTCATTTCATTTTCTCTTTTCTCACGTCCGTTTTCCTCTCGAATCCGCTTTGGTTTCCCTTTTAATTGCGATTTAAAATGTTAATTTTCTTCTCATTCTCCTTTTCCAATTTATTTCCAACTCACACAACAATTTCTCTTTAATTTTCCATCGTTAAAACCTCGCAAAAATCATTCGTCAAAAAAAAAAAATATTTCATCGTGGATTAATATGGGATATTCTGCGAATAAGAGAAAACACAGAAGCAAAAAATATAGTTCGATGCAATACTCAAAATTAATGCTCAACAGGCGTGAAACACATTTGATGAAAAATTCTTCCTTCCATAAATAAATCATTTGAAAAATTCTACGAAAGTCAGGAAAATTCGAGACGAGTCTACCATAGAGCAAAATAGTGAGAGAGAGAAAGAGAACGGTAGATAAATGGTGCACTTTAAGATTCTCGAATTTATTTTCCATCGACTGATTCTGAGTAAGTAAAAATTCCCCGATCAAATAACGAAAAATCAAAAATTCATGTCGATTGAGTTTTTATTTTTATCTCTGAAACATTCCCATTTGGAAAATTTCCTTCCGCCGACATTATCGACATATCTACATATGTATATGGGATATTCTACGAGCGATATTTACGACGACAATTGCATGAACATAAAAAAGAAATGAAATAAAATAAAATAAAATTCTACATCAAATCACATGAAATAACGAAGGGGGAGAAACCTTGGAAACATAAATTTACGAAAGCAGAGCAAAAGCCTTTGGGCACACAATATCCTGCAACAAGGACGAGGGCTGAAGGTGCCTTGCCAGGAGCAGAGTCAGAACGAAGCCTTTTACGGAAAATCCCTTGTAATTGCATTTAAAACCTCAGCAGCCCCGCCCTCTAACGCTGCCGCCCCTCGACCCCTTCCTTCGAGTTCGGTGGTCGCCCCTCGCGCCGCCTCGACACGGCCAAATGGAAATTTAATGGGAGCCCCTGCCGTTTCGGCGTTGCCAGACATTCCACGGGAGTCAGATTGAAATTACATTTCAAACCGATTTCAGTTGCGGGAAGAATGGGAGGAAACGAGAAGGAAGAGGAGGCAGAACAACGAAAGCCTCGAAATGCGTGGGAAGCGAGAGGCACGTGGAAGGAGAAGAAGAAGGAGGCGATGGAGAAAGGAAGGAGGTGGAGATGGCGGAAATCGAACTGAGGGGATGGAGAGGAAAATAAGTAGGAGTACAAGAGGAAAAAATGACAGAGGTGGAAGTAAATTTAAGCAAAAAGTTGGAAAGCAAGGATGAATGAAGGATAAAAGAAGGCCTCAAGAAGATGAAGAAAAATCGAAAACATATAAAAAAAAAATCGAAAAAAAATTAAGGAAAAATCTTAAAGAAGTGAAGAAGACATCAATATGAACATGAAGAAAAAATCGCAAAAATTAAGAAAAAATCAAAAAGAACGAAGAAAAATAAAAAAAAAAGGAAGAATAAATCGAAAAGAAAACCAAGAATCGGAACGAGAAAAAAAAAACGCCCATCAGACAGTGAAAAAGTTACCAAAAACTCTGCTAAAGAGATGGAAGGGAAGCGAAGACGTAAATCAAGCCGCGAAAACCCTTTTGCTTTTCAATTTATGCGAAATTATTGCAAAAGCACACACGTACACGCACTCACGCACACGCATACACCAATCACATGCCAGAGTCCCACACCTCTCTTACTCATGCAGATGCAGCGAAAAGATAGGGTTTTTACCCACTCCCTCACACACAGAATCCCTCAAAGGACGTTGTGAACAAATGTTTTTTCCCTTGGCGGGGAGGCGAAAGGAAAACGAATATTTTCAATATTTCACTCACGTACGAAAGCAACAACAACAACAACAACTATGTGAACAACATTCCACCGAGAGAGAGAGAGGGAGAGAAATTGGAAGAAAAAGGATGAGAAGTCGGTTTGAATTTCGTGTAATGGAAAAGATTTGCGGCAAAATAAATGTTTGTTTGCGAGAAATGCGAATGCATAAAAATTCACTTGAACCCTCTCGCCAAGGGGTTCGTTTTGAAGGGTTGGAAGGATGAATATGGGCCTCAGAGGATTTCACCTAATTTTTATTCTCTCCCATTATCCTCGGCATAAGTCCTTCCACCTCACTTTTATCACGATCGATCTTCCTCCTTAATTCACCTGCTTTAATTCTCTTTCAACTAATTTTTTAGTCCGTCCTTCTTCACAACTATCATCACTCTCCATTTAACCTGCTCTCATTCAATTCTTCTTTCTTCTTTACCTTTTCAGAATTCTTTATCATAATTTTATCATAATCCCTCTTTACATCTTACGCTTGGTGGGAGTTTCTTTGGTCATTCCTTCTTCAAAGATTCGCTTCTTTCTCTACACAGTTCTCCATCTCATCTTTATCTCCTTCTAATTTCTTCTTGACTATCCCATTCACTCCTTCCGTTTCCTTAGTCCGCTTTTCCATCTGTCTGTTAAATCCCAACCTCTTCCCCCAACGACCCATCTGACCATCGGTCCTTCCGTCATTTCCATCTGTTTCTCTTTCCCTCTCTCTCTCTCCCTGTCCTCCTTCGTTCATTGGTCAATCGTTTGGTCCGTCAGTCGACGTTGTTTGAAGTTTTCAAAGTTTTAAAATCTATTTTCTGCCCTTCAGGCAACTTCATGGTTGAGGTAGGTTTGGTTGTTGGGTTTTTTGTTGTCGTGTTTACTGTTGATTTTGTCGTTGTTGTTATTGGTTTTTTTGTTGTTGTCTAGATCTTGTTGTTTCTATCGTTGACGTGGTTTTTGTTCTTTCTTTTATTGTTTTACATCATGTTTTTTTAGTTGTTTTTTCACTAGCTTTCGTGGTTCCGATTCTCACAAAAGCGTAAGGTAAATGCTCGAGTGATCAAGAAGAGGGAAATCAATATGAAAACGTTTCTATTTCTCATTCATTACTCATGCCATTCCTGGACCCTGCCTCAGGCGATGATTCAGTTTTTCCACCAGTCCTTCGTCCTTCAATTCATACAGTTTCCCTTGGTTTTATAGTTAATTCTTCCTTGGGTTCTCTGAGCACAACCTCAAATTCAACAACCTCTTGGTTTTTGCTTTAACTCAAGTCCTTCATTATTATTTCATCACATCTTCTCGAATTCAATTCGATTCTCTAGTTATTTTTCTAGCAGTCCCTGATTCGCCTTTTAGTCCACTCTTCTGATTTCCTATTAAGAATCGCTCTCGAAGAATTCTTCCGGTTATCCCCGAGTTCATCCTCCAGCGGTTTCTCCTCCTGTATATTTTCCCTTTTATCACTCTTTTCTTCCTCTCCTTCTGCACTTGGTTTGGCGATTGAAAGCGGAACCATCTCGTAATTTGTGTGGTAGAAGGCAAAAAGTTTCACATGAGTTTCGTATTTCCTGGGCGATTTCACGATTTGTTGCATACTTTTTGGCGCATACCAATCTACCCATCTCCCTCCCGCTCTCTGTCTTCCTTCCAACATCGCTGTCGATGATGAAAATCGATCCCTGGACAATGGAAGGTTTTGCATCGAAATGAAACGCAAAGAAAGGGACGAAAAAACGAAGTAAATTAAAAAGTCGATTTGTCTCTTTTGATGGAGAGTTTTCCAATCAAAACTTTCCATTGTGTGCTTTTTGGCGTTGGAACTTTTTCGAGAGAATTCCCAATATTGTGCCGAGAGAAGAGAAGATGTCCAAGTCCGTCCCACTGTACGTAGAACGCAATACAAACGTCGAGTGACCTCGAAATTTGGATAAGACCAAAGGTGGAGGTGGGAGGCAGGAGGATCGGATCGTGTTGGTAATGGGTGGAAATGTGATGGAGAGACGCAAAAAGTGCTGCCAAAGCGATGGATTCCTAAATCAATATCGCGTTAAAGGCAATCGTCCTAATGCATTCGAAACCCCGTAAACAATCTCCAGGAAGGAGAAAATGCGAATCACAATAAAGAGCGAATGAAAGAGGGAAATTTATTTCTGCGGAATTGATCGATTCCGCTTATTGGTAGGAAATTGGATGAGATGTTGGGAGGGGAGGGGATTCCCCTCGATTGGATGCAAATTGGGAACATTTAACAAAGTCAACAACAACAACAATAGCAACAACTCAACCACAACAAGAACAACAACCCAACCACAATCCAAACAGCATTAACTAACCATAACAGTATTAATGAAAAGAACAGCAAACAATATCCGGTGTTCGTAATTAATTCGTTTAGAGGTCATTTTCTGAGGGAAAGAAGAACAGTCAGAAGTTACCACAACAATAATAACAACAACAACTACAATAATAACAACAACCACAACTGGTAACCGCTCCTTAGGTCTTCTCATTTTCATTTTCATCTCCGATTCTCCCTTCGTCCCATAAACAACAATTACAAACAACCAAAGGAAATGAAATAACAACAGCTGAAATTCTAACGTTATTCCCCTCTCTCTCTCTCTCTCTTATCCTCCACATCACTCTGCCTCTGTTTCCCCATCACTCTGTCTCCCCTGTGATACCATCAGCACCCTCGATTTAGGCGCTAATTTTTGTTGATTTTTAAAAAAAGCTTTCGTAGCAGATTTTTAATAGGATTCTGTGTTATTGTTATTATTGTTGTTGGTTTTGTTATTGTTGTTTTGTTGTTATTCTTGTTGTTATTGTTGATAAACATTATATTTTTATTAAGAAACATTTTTCATATTCATCGCCTGGGGCAAAAGTTTGCCAAGTTAAAAGCTCTTTAAGAACTTATAGAAGGAGGACGAAGGAAAAAATAATAATAAAAGCTCATTTGTTGTATTTTCGAAATTAGAAACTCATGACCTGAGGGGCGTCGATGGAGTGGGCGTGGCGTGCGATGAGAGGTTTTAATGCGATTTTTTTTCTTGTTGGTCTTTTCAAGGAGGAAAGAAGATTCTGAAATGACAAACTGATTAGCGATGGAAGGGGCGTGGTCAATGAAGAAAACATGAAGCACGAATAGCTTCGACTATGATTGTTGAGGGAGCAAGTGAGAGAGAGATATGGAAGGTTCATTGAAGATTGAGCAAGAAAGACGATTAGTGAAGACGTTGGATGATAAGTGAAGACATTGGATGATAAGTGAAGACATTGGATTAATGATAGGGGAAAAGTGTGCAATGGACAATTGTAAATTGGAGAGAAAAGTCTTTGAAAACGCAATTCCAAGAAGACAACAGGAGATGGGAAGAAAAATGCAAGCGTCTCCATCTGATGAGGATCAAGACATCCTTGTTGAAGTGATAAAATGACTTGAAGAAGCTGTCGAAGAAGACGAATGAAGTGGGAGAAAAAACTAAATGATCGCATCGAACACCATCAACTTGATAGTTTCTGAAGGCAAAAGACGAGGAATCGGAATCGATTTGCAAAATAACAATAGCAACAAAAATTGTGAACAGCAGCAGCAGGAAAATAAGCATCGAAATCTGTCTCACTCCCCCCTCCCGGCATCCCCTCTCGCTTCATCCTTAATGCGAGACTTAAATACGCGGAAAACAACTTCAATTACCGTTCTCTTTCCTTTGTGTGCTGGTATTGAGAGTGGTTTATTGTTGTTATTTCTGGGTTTTGTTGTTGTCGTTGCTCTCTTGTTATTGCTATTCGTGTTTATGTCTTTGTTGTTGCCAACCATTGTGAACCTTCTGGTGAAGGGGAGGGGGAGGAAATGTTACAAATGGCATGCTACTTCTTCTTGATTATTATTTGTTGTTCCTGTGATTGGTGCCATTATGTCGTTGTAGTTGTAATCAACCATGTTTTTATTGTTTACCATCTACTTTGTTGTATTGGATTTTATGTTTGTTGTTTTTATATTATTTATTATTGTTGTTATTGCTGTATTGAAATCCAAGCAAAAAGATTCTTAATTTTAATTTCGAAGAGAAGATTTATTCTCGCGAAGTCGAGTTCCAGTCGAAGCGACACACAAATCCTCCAACAACAACATTAACAATCGCAATAACAACAACGTCGAAGACAGCTCTAATTGAGCAACGAAGAAGGAGGAGGAGGGGGCGTGGCTGTGGGAGGTGAGAAGGTCGGAGTCGGAGGAACAGAGCTTTGCAATTTATAGAAAATCCTCCGAAATGAGGCGGCAACGAAGAGTAATGAAAGACCGAAGGAGAGACGAGGGAAGAGAAGAAGTGTGGAGAGAGGGAGAAAGAGGAAGAGAGAGGGAGAAAGATAAGAGCTGATGAGATGAGAGGACAAGAGAAGAATCCAGAGGGAGAGCAGAACGAAGACATCGAACTGTTGCCGGGTGCTCTCATGAATTCCATCGTCGGGTTGAAGGATGTTTCGAAGGAGGCGGAGACAGAACACGAACGAGAGCGAGCGAGAGGGAAAGTGGTTGAAGAAGAAGTTGAGAGAGAAAGTGGTTAAAGTGGAGGAGGCAGAGAAGAAGGCAGAGGAAATGGAAGTGATTCAAGAATGAGAACGAGAAAGGTGGGGAGACAAAGACGAAGACCAAGCGAGATGAACTTCGACTGAGATATGGTGAGGAATGAATGAAGCGAAAGAGGTTGGGAATGAAGGATGTTGGGAGTGAGAGAGGAAGAAAAGATGATTTGAAGAACTTGCCGGATTTAATCCAGAGGAGATGAAGCAGCAGAGATTTGCAGCGAAGAACTCGAAGAAAATCAACTCGAAGGAGAATGAAAGGTTTTTAATTAATTTTTGATTTTAATTGCCAAGCAAAAAGGCCACAAAAAAAAAGAAGAAGAAGAGGAAATGCGACGACGAGGTGGGGAAATGAGAAAAGAGAAAGGGGGGAAATGAAGACGAACAGCAGTCGATTTAGAGTGAGCGAGAGAGATGCCGAGACGTCGGAAAGAAATTCAATCAAATTAAATGTCAAACAAAACAAAGACCCGGATTTCGGTGCATGCTTTTAGGCGAATTGGCATCATGTAAGCTTTTCACTCTCTCTCCTCTCTCAACTTCTCTCTCTCATTCCCTTCCTCTCTCTCTCTCTCATTCTCTGAGTGATGCCACAAGAGCCAATTTCGCTCGCATCCCGTTTCCGACTTCCGGTTTCCTGTTAACATTTTCCGCTGACTTCCACACAAAAGCCATCAAATTAACGAATCGCTGACGTGTGGCGAGGGATGCGAAGAAGGAAGGGGGAATTTTTGTCTGACTGAATTTCAAATAGTTTTCCAAAGAAATTTATGTGAATTATTTACACTTTTTATTCAAATGTTATTTCAATTTAATTTGGAAACATTTTTATTGAAATGTTTTTCAATTTGATTTCAAACTATTTTTATTTCAATGTTTTTTCCATTTAATTTCAAACTATAGCCCCATTTAATTTCATAATATTTTTATTGAAATGTGATTTCAATTTAACATAAACATATTTTGTTTATGGAAAAGTTTCAATGCAATTAGTAAAATTTTACATTTTTTTGTTTAATAAAAAAATATTTTGGTTCATTTATTTGCTATATTTATTATTTTTTCATATTTCAGTTTCTAATTTTTGAAAGTTTTTATACATCAAAAGTTTGTTTCACTGGTGGTAACGAAATGCGAACAGCAACAACAATGGTCAGACGGGAAAATAACCACAACCACAACGAGGTTGTCAAATGATAAACATTACAACAGTGACAACAACAGGAACAGCAAGAGAAACATTAACAACAGCAGTATGAACAACAACAAGAATATGAACAACAATATTGGAAACATGAACAACAACAGCATCAACATGAAGAACCACCAACTGCAGTGACTGACTGACTGACTGACTGACAGACAGACAGATCGGACAGCGCCAAGAGTTTCGAAATTCACTGCTCAAACTATGTGAGCGGAAAGACGAGAGGACGAGAGCGAGTGGAAAAGGAAGAAGGAGAGGGAGAGAGGACTAGAGGGAGAGAGGGCACCGGTTGGCATGCTAGCTTCGAGAAGCCTTCAGTTGCCAGCGCACAAAACGACACGAAGCGCTAAACAAGTTCCCTCGAGGACGAAAACCAGGATGAGGACGAAAACGAGGATGAGAACAAAAAGAGGATGAGAACGTGGACCAAGATGTGAACGTGAATCGAGACGATGAGGACGTGGATCCTGGCGACGACGACGTGAATGGAAAACGATAGCGTTTGTAACTCGTGTGCGTGTTTTTATTCATGTGAAAATTTCTCTCTAATATTTTCGGACAATGAGACATTTTCTATTAATTTACTTCCAAAAGTCAAAAAAATACTATTTCATTTTCACATTTTTCATGTATTTTTATAATTTTATGTTATCTTCCTTGTAGTTAAATCTTTCATACGAATCTATCTCCCATTCATTATTATCACATTTTACTACTCTATCACAGTAAAAGTTATTCTCTTCAATTCCTCAGTCCTCGTTCCGAGCCGAAGAATAAACTGCAATTCCCTTTGCGAATAAAATGACTCTCGTGCCTTCTATCTCTATCATTCTCTCTCTCTCTCTATCGTTTCCCGTTCACATGCATACACTGATGTATGTCTATATGTATTTGTAAGTAAGATTCATGACGCCCGAACGACTCTAAAGAGAAATCAGAGACGATTTCTTTAACGAGCAGACACTTGCGATGACGTCTGCCGCTGCCTTCGATTCCAGAGTTTCTGTCTGACGTCGATCTCTCGGTCGATGGATTTTTGTGTCAATTCTTTTACTGCTGATTTTCATCTTCAAAATAAGGTTTTTCTCTTTTTCTTTGTGGAAAATGTTTCTTTAAAATTCTGTCGCTTTAATGAAGTTCAATCTCTGCTTTTACATCTGATGATATCTTTTTACATCTGATGTTATCTTAATTCTCAAATCTCAAAATTCATCTGCGATTTCTATCTATCTCTCTCTATTCCTATTTGGAAGTCTCTCTATCCACCCGTTGATTGATCCAGATCTGTCCTCTGTCCTTCTCTTTCTCCGTTCTATCTCCGTCTACCACTCACCAGACATTGCCAACCTCAACTGCTCCTGTCCCTTTTCCTTATTCTGGCTGTCTTGTGTTTATCTCTTTCTATCCCTTTTTCCCTATCGACTTTTAATGTCTGCCCTCCACTCATGCTGTCTGTTAGTCTACATCCATTTCTCTATTTGTCGCCTCGTCAGTTGGCACTCAACTGTCTCTACATGAATTCGTCCCTTTCCAACCCTAAAACACGCGCGCTCTCTCTGTCTCTTCCTCTCTCTTTCTAAATTCATCTGTCTATCCATCTGCCCATCTCACTCTACCAGTCGATATGTCTCGTGATGTGTTCATTCGGTCCGTTGACGTGTGAAAATTGAAAATTGAGCCAATTCCAACGAAGAACTCACAACACATACGCCCACAACCTCACACATGGAAAAGGAAGGAAAGAGCGAGAAAGCTGAAGAAATAGAGCGAGACAGAGGATGAAAATGGAATGAATTCTTCCAATTGATTCTTCAAACATGCCTCGTGTTGTATGAGCAACATTTCTTGCATTTCGTTGAATTTCGTTTTGATTGATTTTCTTAAATCACACTCATGAGAGTGAGACAGACAGAACGATGGACAGACAGCATATAAAAGAGATATGTTTCGGAAGGAGAATTTTTTTAATTGAATCCAATCAATTTCTCGATCGCTCCTTGGAGAATAATTCACCAATTCACAATTCAATTAAATCAATTTCATTTCATTATTTTAATTAGAGAAAAGCTTAAATTGATCAGAGATAGAAATGAGAAAATCTTCCCTAACGAGATTGGTCGTCAAATATATTGGTATTCATTAATTTAATTATTTTAATGGGAAAAAATATCCTAAAAAAATATTTAAAGAGATGTTTTGATGGAGATTAGTCATAAAAATCGTCATAAACCTTATGAATGAGGTTTATGAGAAAAGCATTCATATAAAAACAATTCATAGAAAACCATTCATAAAAGCATCGTTAATGGAAACCAATGATTCTACCCATTACCTGGATGCACCTGGTTTTATGCTGATGTTCTCGAATGATGGAAATCTTATATGAGATCGTTATTTTCTCTATAATTGAATCACTTTACGGGTTATCGTTAATCTCGTTTAGTGTCGAGATTTCAAGTTCTAAAGTAATTTTTAATGGTTTATGATGGAACATCCATTTCCCTTTCTATTTTTCGTTATAATCGATAATAACCCTTTGAGTCCTTCGCTGAAATACCTCCTTTTTTTCTCTCACCACCAACAGGTGTCACCAATTTCAAATTGACCAACTGTGTTAAATAGCATTTGCAATGGATTGTTGTTATTAGACTAATGATTCCTGTTACTGTTTGTGGTTTTATTATAATTGTTTCAACTCTAACGAAAGTGGTCGTCTTCTTGTTGTTGTTGTTATTAATGGCCTTGGTCTGGTTGTTGTTGTTGCTTTGATGGAATACAATTATTTAACAAGGTGACTGTTGTTTGCTTGTTGCTTCATGATATACATAGTTGTACTATATCATCGCATGTTACCTTAACCGATGGCTTTGGTTCCCATCATAATCACCATTACCATTACAATCACCATCGTTGTAACAGCACTTGAGATATTGTCAATAACAAGAACAACAACCACAACAGCAGCATTAAGAATTGCGACAACAAAATAACAAGTGAAACTACAATAAAAAACTGAAACAACAAAATGTTTGAAACAACAATAACGATTTAAACAACAATAACGATTGATACAACAATAACAACATTGCACTAAATATCACACCATATGTCATGCTATAATGAGAGTTGTTGTCATTTTTGTTATTGGTGTTATTTGTCTAATGTTTTTATTGTAATTATTGTTGTAATTGTTATTGTTGTAATTGTAATTGTTTTTGTTGTAAATATTAATATTCGACGCAATTCGCAGGCGTCAACAGCGTGAGAGCAACAGCTGTGCGTGATCGAAGGTTAGGGTGACTTCACTTAACGGTAACGAATGCGAACAGACACGAAGACACAAACACACAGACACACATACACGCAGACACCAGTTTCATAATGATAATCGTAAAATGAAAATAAAGATAATAAATGGCACCAAGAGCAACAATTGACACAGTGGGAAAGGCAACAAATAACGTGTAAGTGACAATAATAATATCACTAAAACACTAAGAAAAAATAATGAAAAACATATTATAGTAAAAGTAATATATATTAAAAAAATAAAAATAAAGAATAATAATAACAAAAATATATAATCACATAAATATAAAAAATGAGAAAACATAATAAAATTATATAAAAATAAAAAAGAATAAACACCATCATCATAAACATCATCATCAAATGGACTCACGGCAATCGAAGGACCGAGAGAAAGAAAAACACATGTCCAAAGCCATCTGGCGACTTTCAGTCGAACCCCGGACCCATCGTGCCCTCTCCCTCCATCGTCCCTCCCACTCCCTCCCTCCAACCGTCTCACGCGACACCCTAAGTGAGTGAAAGAGTTGAGTGTCGCCAGCGCCTAAAACGCCACAAGGTGTTTGCTTCGCGCAAACAGATACTTAATTTAGATGATGGCTGCGGGGGACACGAAGGAGTCGGAGATGGAGGCTCTGACGCTGATGCGATAAACGGCTAAGGCCACACACACAAACACAAACACTCACTAACACAGTGGCACTCGACGACACCCACACAGAGACTCGACGACACCCACACAGAGACTCGAAACACCAACACACAGACTGGAAACACCCACACTTCAACATCGATACAGCAGTTCTCAACCGCATAAAGACCTTCACACAGCGATTTATAACGGAGTTGAGCAGACGGACAGACGCAGTTGGACAGACACACAGACCGACACAATTTTACAGACAAACCGGCAGTTGGACAGGCAGACTTCAGCGGGAGAGAGAGAGAGAGGGAGATAGAGGGCAAGTGAGCGAGACGACAACGATATTGAAGAAGAGTCAACTGAGGAAACTTCGCCTTCCGTTCCAATTCCATTCAATTCGATTCGATGGCGTTTCATTTCATTTCGGTTTCGTTCGGATTGAATTGAGTTCGGTTTTTATTGTCGTCGTCGATGTTGGTTTTGTTGTAGTTGAGTTTTTGTAGTTGTGTTGTTATTGTTGTTGGAGATATTTCTAGTGTTGTTGTTGTGGTTTTTGTTGTTATCATTATTATTATTGTTGCCGTAGCGGATTGTGGTTGTTTTTGTCTCGAGTATTTTATTGAATTTTCTCTATTTTATTTCCCTTTTCCTTTGCCTTCCGCCACACCACACCAACACACACACGCATAGTTTTGCTCTCTCTTTGTCCCCACAGAGAGGATCTAAAAATATCCTCTCTCGACGGCGGCAAGAAGGACCAAAAATAGTGTTGCCTGAGGGCTTAAATGGAGATAGACAATAAAAAAACAACAACAGTGACACCAACAATAGGAGCTCCAACGATGAGTGCGAAAGAGAAAAGTAGGGGGAGAGAAGAAGAATAGGAAAGGGATAGAGGGAAGACGAATAGGAAAGAGATAGAGAGAGAGAGAGAGGAGAGAAGGGGAAGGAAGAGGGGAAAATGTTTGCCATCAATAAATGTAACTAAACTTTGGCCAAAACTTCGAGACACGCACACACCAACATATAACTAGATCAATCTTCATTTGCAGCGCATTTGTGTGCACCCTCCGTCGCTGTCTCTCTTTCTCGCCCTCTCTTTCTCTCTCCCTCTTTCTCTCTCTCTTTCCTTCTCTGCTCGTCCCCCTTCTCTTTCGCCGCCGTCTTTTCTAATATTTTTCCTATATGTCAATGGATCCTATTGTGTTTGTGTGCGTGTCCATGTGATACTCTCATTGATGTGTGAGTGTTTGTCTTCCCGCAAGAGCGTGTGTGAATGTGTATGTGTTACACACATGATACTCCTGGCCATGAATGGGTTTCTCGGAAAGGTTTTTTTATTTTCATATACAATTTATTTTGTCCCTTTTATTGCATTATGATTTTTATTTATTTATTTTTGTTTTTTACTTTTGTTATTTAGTTGTTTTTTGTGAAAGTTTAAAGGCTGTTTTTACATTTCTTTTTGTTTTTTGTTCTGCTATATTTGATAATTCATCAATATATTCAATATACTCTCTTAAATTCACACGAAATTTATTCTTTAAGCTCCAATTTCAAACAACTTCCCATGGATAAACTCAGAGTTTTTGTTTGTTGTTTTCCGTATTTTTCTTGGTCTATTAATTTTTTTCCTTCTTGCTTCATCTTGTCATTGTTATTTATAATGGAATTTTCCTTGTTGGTTCTTTTTAATTCCTAGAATTTTGCTCCCAAAAAACCTCTCACGCCTAAATATATACTAAATATAGATTTCCACGGCATGTTAAAATTCATTCATTACCTGAACACGTTTTTACGTTACGTCCCCGGGCCCTGATCCGATGGGCTCGCTCCCCTTAGGGCCAACGAAGTCCTTTGTCCCCCGCCCTCGACCCCACCTCGTTCTATTTTTACGCATTTTTTTGCTCTTTCTCCGCCTTGGTGTGTCCTCGAACTCAACTCAGGCGGGAATTCAACACGGATCCACCTGTCTCCGAACCAACCCCCATCATCTTTA
The DNA here is from genome assembly GCA_017309665.1 of Coelopa frigida. Classification (NCBI taxonomy): domain Eukaryota; kingdom Metazoa; phylum Arthropoda; class Insecta; order Diptera; family Coelopidae; genus Coelopa; species Coelopa frigida. The sequence continues at coordinate 31,409,479 of CM029563.1, read as the reverse complement.
CCATCACCCATGGTGAAGGAATGCGGCTTTGTTTGTCTGTGTGAGAGGGCGAGAAACAAAAGAGGAAAAAGAAGAGTGTCGAGCAAGAAAAGACAGATGAAAGAGAATAGTGTAGAATGGAGTGGAGTGGAAGAGGATGAAAGAAAGTCCTTTAAGCCGAAGCAACAAGAGGACGACGACGAGGCGAAAAATCGAGTGAGCGAGAGAACGAGAAAACAAGTGGAGGAAAGCATGCAGTAGCAGAGCAAGTTTGTGAAAGAGATAGAGAGAGAGCGAGACAGTGAGAGAGCCAACGATGAGGTGGATGTCTACAAATGGATGTAAAGCACTTGGTCGGAATGTTGTGGCGATTGCGGATTCAAAAGGAATATGAAAACAGCTAAACCAAAAGGATGAAGGGAAAAAAGGAATGAGAAAGTGATTTTTCTGATTATGACGTTCGCATAGATTTATGAAAATAAATCAAAATAACACACAACCGAATCAAATCAACTAAATAGAAGATAAACAATCAAAGAGCTTTGCAATTAATTGAGAAATTCTTATCACTCATACGTCATGGAAAATTCAATTGATTTTAAATTAGATTAAATTTTGGCTCTGTCCCAAAAATAATCTAAAATCAAGTGCAATGGAAATGTTTTACCACATAAAAATATATGGATTTAGAAAAAATTCTCCGAAAGGTTTCAACTTATTTCGAAAAACATATCGTTTCAATAGATCAGAAAACGAATATGATTTCTCTTTTCTCTAGAAAATCAATTTTTTCCGAACACCCTAAAGTCAAATTTTCCGAATACCTTTTGAACACAGATTTCTTTGAATATAAAAATCATGAAAACTAAAAATAGCATGTATTGATAAAAACAAAAACAATGGAAAATTAAAATCTTTTGAATGAAAATCCAAGAAAAGCCCTTGCTTATGTAACTTTAAAACTCTTACAAACCACGAACGAGTGGTTCAAGGAAATGACAAAACAACAACAGAACATTAATAACTGTTTCAACCTCAAGAAACTGCTGTTGTTGTTGTTGTTAAGCTCTTTAGACGCAACTTCTTTGAAGGATAATTAAAAACAGTTGTTGTCTTGACCACAAGAAAACCACAAAAACAACAATAGCCCACAGAACAATCGCTCAAAGACAACACATGCTGTCCCTTTTACTCCCTCTTTCTCTCTCAAGAACTGACCACATAAAGCGAGCTCCCGAAATGAGTTCAGGAAGGGTGGGGTGGGAATTTTATTGCAGGTCTTTAGCAACGGCAAATGAAGCCATTTAAAGGATTGTCGTCCTTCCCTCGGATCCTCTTCACATTCCCTCGGCTCCACTTCACATTCCTCTCGCCTTTGCACAAACCATACTGGAATGTGAAAAGCGAAAATAATAATGATAATAATAATAATGGAGAAAAAATAACGAACGAGAGAAATAGAGAACAGAACAGCAAAAAAAAATTCCTCGAAGGGAAAAGGGGGAAGCTGAGCAAATAGAAAAGTGTGAGGAAACATTAGACAAGTAGAAAGGCTAACGAAGGAATGTGGGAAAAGAGAGATTAAAATGTGAAAATAACCCGAAGGCAACGGGGGGAGAAAATATTAATTAACCCACAGGAGGAAAAACTTCCGCAGAAGGAAAAACTTCTACAAATACAAGTACAACAAGAGGAAATTCCACAACAACTTCAATGGGGAAAACAAGTAGCAACCACAAGGGCAGTAACAACAACAACAACAAAACCAATAGACAACAACATCAACAAAGCCAAGAATGAAACCAACAACCAGAATGAAAGCTAAAAATACCCCATTGCTGAAGCTTCAGCTTGAACTCGAGCTGCTTATGCTTTATTTGTTGCGTTTGTGGGCGACTTCCGTTTCCGGTCAAGCGGCAAAATGTCGTATTCACCCGTTGTCTGTGCTGTTCTTATCGTTCTATCGACTTGTTGTTGTCCAAATTTGTTGTTGTCTCGTTTGTTATTGTCTCGTTTGTTGTTGTCATCACCACAATGTTGACTTTCATCATTTTCATTTCATTTGGTTTTTTTTACATTTTTATTTTTAATTTTTTCCTAAACCTAAGGATTGACAAAAGGAGCAGGAAAAGAGAAGCAGTAGAATTAACAGAAAATGCGGAGAAAAGAGAAAAGGGGAGAAAAGTAGAAGAAAGAAAAAATGCTCAGCCGCAAAGCAAATGTTTTAATTAAACGCTGTCCTAGCTGTAGGCTAAGGATTCTTCCAGCTTGGGTTTCCTTTTTATTCGCCCCGTACTTCTTGTTGTTGTTGTTGCTGTTGGGTGGAAGGAGTGAAGAGCGGGAACCGAGGGTTCGGGGCGTCGTTGCTGTTAAAGTTTAAGCGTTGAGGCCTTACAAAAACAACAGCAACAACAACAACAAGTAGGAGTTATCCTCGAAGAGAAGCCACTCAAGCAGTCGTTTTTATGGCTCTAATTAAAGAAGGAGACGACGAAAAAGAGGAAGACAACTGGATATGATGTGAGGAGGTCGGAGAAGAAGAGCAAGAAGAGGACAGAGAAGTCGAGAAATGAATTGAATTGAATTCTTAGAATTTCCGATGTATGTGAGGCGAATCGATGAGCCAAATGGATTATCGACAACGAGCACGATGATGTGATGAAGATGAAATGGAAAATTAAGAATGGAGCAAAAGACAACTTAGGGATCCATCGATTTGTCATGAAAATGTCTGAAATTTTCACTTCCATATAATTTTTCATCAAATTTTTATCTGTTTCAAAAACATATACGAATAAAACTTTGGTTTAAACAAAGTTTATCCTGATTTTAGAACATTTATCTAATGTTTTTAGGTTTAATGCAAATATTCTCCTATCTATCCGATAAAAAAACGGATGTATTATTGCCACGCTTATCCCAGCTCCTGCATCCTCCACTCACTCGACAAGAGCAGCCTATGCATCGCATGTTTTACTGCAGAATTCCGGAGAAGACACTTTGCATAAAAGTTCTCGCAACTCCTGCGGCTGATGAACAGATGCCAGAGTTTCTGCTTTTTATCCGCGGCACACGAACACAAACACATTTGAAACTAAGCTTTCACACACGTTGAGTTCCACGAACACCATGCAATGTGATTACCTCTGAAGGGATTTGAAGCGTTTGAAGGGAACGGAAATGATTCGTTCGACACGTGGAACAAACTTCAAATAGTCCAATGCATTCCGAGCCCGCCTCCGGTGCTGACAATTCCTTCACGACCCCTTCACCTGATGCGGCTCCAACTCCAACCACAGGAGGTGGAAACAACGCGACCTTGTGTTAATTAAGAGTGAACGCGAAGGACTCGGGTGCACACGGCTGAGCCAAGGGCGGTCGCGAGTGGGGGACGTGAGTTGGGGATTCGAGTTGGGCCAAAGGGTGACGCCAAGAGCTGTCGCCGTCAGCTGGCAAAGCTCGGGGGATTTTTACGCACGTGTGCTTCTGCTGCTCGGCGGATCCCAGGGAGCGACAGAAGGATTTCGAAATTCCAAAGTTTGGCGAGAAATTCTGTGCTTCATATGAACTTAGTATAAAAATATATTTTAAAAATAAAAGGACTTCTGAGAGAAAAGTTGAGGTTTAAGAAAAAGGTGTAGGACTGAAGAATAAAAAGTATACAGAAGGTAGGGAAAGAGATATATGGACTCAATGATTTCGAAGAGTCGAAAGAGAGTATTATTCATAGCTATTATTATGCAGAGAAATAAAGAGATAACCACAAAAAATTCAAAGGTTTTCACTAAGAACTCAGTTCTCAAAGTTGCTTGAAAACATTTACCACATTGTAAAACTCCAAGGAACCTTTCATATCCTGTATACCCCATATTTCCCACTATTATAAAAGTAAACTAAAGAGATAATCACAAAAGGTTCGTTCCACTTACCATCGAATTGACTGTTGACTGTTCTAAAAAGTTGCAGCAATTGTTCCAGCGGTTGTTCTCCGGGGACGTTCGTCCTTGTGCAGGATCTGGACTTGTCGTGAAATTGTTTTCGACACCAGCACCATACGACACGACACCAGAACGGTGATATTAGATTAAATTACACTGAAAGAAAGAGATACACTGTTTTACTCGATTGCATTTGGTCTTATATTCATTTCATTTGGACTTATTTTATTTTATTTTGGTCTTGTTCTTTGTCATTTGGTCTTATTTTTATTCATTGGGTTTTATTTTATTTCATTTTCATTGCATTTGTATTATTTTCATTGCATTTGGTCTCATTTTATTTTATTCCATGTTAGTTTATTTCATTTGGTTCTTTTATTCAATTGGTTATTTTTTTCATTAAGTCTTATTTTATTTCATTTGTTCTTGCTTTCATTTCCATTCTATCTAATGATGTTCAGCACACGCAGCAACTGTTGCAGGCGACGCGAGGACACCAACAACAGCAACAATAGCAACAACGAGAAGGAGCAACAGGATGCGATGGCACAGTTAAACACACACACACACACACTCCCACAGCCACTTAGTCTCCCCCACAGACACGACGGCACCTCGGTGATGAGCGGAAGGCGAGACGGAAAAAGAAAGATAGAAAAAAATAAAGGATGTGAAGAATCCTTGCAACTGTTCCTGTCGCTGGCGGTTAATTGCTTTGTGGTGTGTGCAACAGTTTGTTGTTGTTGCTTCAATATCTCTCTCTCGTTCCCTCTTACGTTTTCAAAACTTTTCATAATTTCCTTACTGCGGGTTTTTGTTCGAATTTTATTTGATTACCGAACGAATTATTTTTGTTCGAAAGGAATTAAAGAATTTGTTCATGCGAAACAAAGTTTTTCATCCAACAGGAATTTTTTTTCATTCAATAGTAATTTTTTCATTCGTAATGAATTTTTATAGGATTATTTTTTTGTTGTTTTCATTAATTAAAAATTTGTTCTCACAGAGAATCCGACTCGTTTTGTTCACTCAATTGCAATTTCCTCACTCAATTTCCACTGAATCTTTTTTCGGAAAACATTTTCCATATTGTTGGGCAAAAAAATTCCATTCAACAAATTTCTCAAATTCCTTGCTCACCTTTTCTCACACGTACACTTCTCGATGCGAACCTAGAAATTCTTCACTTAGATTTATTCACATGAATTCACTTCACTCAAGCTTCTTCTCTTAAAAATCTTCACCTCACTTTCTCACTGATTGGAATTTATTTTCCTCACTTTTTCACAACTCAACTAAATTTCCCTTCACTACTGGGATTCTAAATTTTTTTTTTCATGTCCTCCTTCTTCTTTTTCTCCCTCTCTGGTTGCCTTCTGTGTACTTGTTTGAGTCCTTTTGAGTCCTGCGAACCGTCTACGATGAGAGTCAACTTCTAACTGAGCTTCGCCGCCTGCGAGCGGATTCTTTTTAAACGCATTTCTCGATTCTTCAATTTTTGTTCTTACCGTCGATGTTGTTGATAGAGTTCGAGTTGTTGGCAACACTGTTGTTGTTCTTATTGTTATTATTGTTGTTGCTGTTGTTATCGCTATATTTATCCTTAAACGTCCCGCTGTTCGACTTCGATTCAAACAAAGTCCATTCATTGTCCTGTTTCTCTCATTTCACGAATGCTTATCTCTCTCTTCATGAGTCGAAAGCTCTTTTCTCTCTCTGCGATTTCTCTCTTGGCGCTCCTTTGCACCTTTCTATGTTTTCTCGCTTTGCGCAGCTTTCACTTTTCTATGTTTTCCCACCAACAACACCTCACTCTCTCTTCATCTCCCTCCCACTCTCCTTCCAACACCACTCGTCTCGCTCTCTGCTTCCAAAACTGAACTTGAAATTTGTTCCTTTCGCTGTTGTTGTTTCGAATAGTTGGATTGTTTTTGTTGCTTTTGTTGTTGCTAATTTCATTATTATACTTTTAGCAGTTGTTGTTCTTTTTGGTTATTGTTAAATTTGACCATCTTTCGAAGCGGTTTCCGTCGATATCAATATCGATGTCGGTTTGTCTTTATGTGTGTTTGTAGTTTGTCTGTTTCGGGTTGCAGTTGTAGATATTTTGTTGTTCTTTTATTTGTTATTGTTATGTTTATATCTCTTTGTCTTGTGGCTATATTTGTTGCTCATCGTTCTGTTATTTTTTTTTGCTCTTCATCCTGTTCTTTTTGTTGCTCTTTTTGTTCTCTTTTTCTTCTTGTCAGTTGCGTGTTGCTTTTGCTGGCTATTGCTGCTATCGAAGCCAACAATTTATTACCGCGAAAACAACCCCAGGGTCCGCAGATGACCCTTTGGCCAATTCAAGCCACTTCCTCTACTTCGACCTCCTTTCGACTTTCCTCCGAATTCTCGTCGACTTCCCTTCAACTTTCCTTCGAATTATGTTCGATTTCTCTCCGACTTCCCTTCGACTTCCCTTTAACTTATTCTCGATTTCGCTTCATCTTCCCGAATCCTCTTTCAACTCCGAGCTCCATCATTGAAACCCACACCAATCCCCGCTGATCCCTCAATCGTCCTAGGAAACCTCACGCGTTGCCAACTACTTCGCTTGGTTCGATTGGCATTTTTTTTTTTTGGCCAATACTTTAAGACACACGAAGCTCCGGAGAAAACGAAACCTTAAGTGGCGAGAAATACTTCAAGGATAAAGGGATAATAAGGAAGCAACAAGATTTCGTGCGAATGGGACAGACGATGGAGGGGGGAAGGAAGAAAGGAGGAAGAAACGAAGGAGGAAAAAGCTGGCTGAAAACGGTAGAATGTCTTAAAGTGAGCAAATGTTCTCGCCAGAGAAAACAGAAGTGGAAGGATCAAGAATAAATAAAAATGTAGCCTAAGCGTGAAATCATATTAAAGACGATATGATAGAGAAAGAGAGTGATTAAGTGAGAGAAAGATAGAGATTGTGGGGGGGAAAGATAAAAAACGGATGAAAGAAGGAAGTGTGCCAGACACTAATCGAACAAGTGGATAAAATTGGATAAGCAAATAATAAGTAAACTGAAAGTGAACACCGATAACTTGGCGCTAATAGGGAGAAAATCGATGAAAGGGAGGTCAAAGGATGAAAAAAAATCTAAGTAATATGAAAAATGTTCGACATTTTCATAAATCAGGGAAATTTTGATGAAAATTTTAAATTTTGATGAAAATCTAAAATTGGCCACATCTTCGTAAATACGCGTTATTTCGCAAAAAGGGACCTTAACTCGTGACGACCTCTGAAATTTCGAAATTTTCATAATTCAGTCAAATTTTGATTTTGATCCTTATCTTCGTAACAACAAACAACAAAACTAATAAAAATTGTATACAAAAAATAAATTATGTTGCTTTGATTTCATAAATAAAACCATATTTTTTTATTATAAAACATATTTCTCAAAAATTAAATACAACAAAAAAAATACACAAAATAAATACAACAAAAGAATACACGAAAAAACTTGTTAAAAGTGCTCAAAAATTATAGAAAGCAATAGCAAAAGAAAATCTTAAAAAAATAGGCAACCGAAGATATATAACAAAGAAAGGCCCAGGAAAAAACAGGCAAATAAACAAACGAGAAGACGGACAAAAACAAATGAAGTGAAACTGGGAGTAAAATAATATTTTTATGCGTCTGCAGCATTTCAACAGTCTCAGTCTGTCTCTCACTCAGAGCATAAATTTCGTATATTTTATTGGGGTTCTTATGGTCCGTTCAACACATACACAGACGGCCGCAAAACACAAACACACACAAATATAGTCGGAGAGGAAACCTCAAGACACACACATATGGCAGCTGCGTTTTTATCTCTCGGCAGCGAAGTGCTTTTTAAATTTATGATGACTCTATTGAGGAGGTCGACCCGCCCCAACCCCCGGGTCTGGGCGGCAGAAGACGACGACGGGATGCCGATGGAAGGTCTAAGATAGCGATGGGAGCTTGGGGTGGGCAGGAGAAATTCGAAACTCGGTGGGAGGAGTGGGAGAAGTGGGAGATTTCGAATCGTGGAAGGCAAGGACGAAGTTAGCGGGCAGCAGAGAAGTTGTGGCGGTGACGAGAGGAAGAATGGAGGACGCGATGAGAATGGAGGAGGACAAAATAGCGATAGTGAGAAGAGAGAAGAAAGGAAAAGAAGAACTTACAATGATGATGAGAGAGGAAGAACTTAGAATTATGGTGAGAGAGGAAGAACTTCGAATTATGGTGAGAGAGGATGAACTAAAGAATGATGGAAGGAAAAGAAGAACTTAGAGTGATGTTAGGAAAGAGAAAGAACTGAAGAGTGATGGTATGAGAAGAAGAACTTTGGTTTACAGAAAAAGAGAGAGAAGGAGAATCAAACACGTGTGTGCGATGAAGCCTGCAGGATACTTTGATAAGGATAAGAACTTGGGATGGACGTCATTTGGAGATAAGCGATCGTGTTCAAAGGAATAAAAAAATAAAAGAAAAATAATGTGGAGCAAATAGGCCGAAAGAGATGGGAGATTAGGAACAGGTGGGAAGAAATGAGACATAAAAAAATATGAAGACACGTGGAATGAGGAGAATCAGATGAAGACGAGATGGAGAAATAAGAATAGAGACATGAAAAAAAAATGGGAAAAACGAGAAATCAAATGAAAAGAAAAAACCAGTAGGAGATGGAAGGAATGAAGAAAAAGACACGACCCTGAGACAAATGAAACGTGAGACAAAAAGGTGAGAAAAATTAAATTTAAAACCCAAAAGTTTGAACCCACAGATAGAGAACCCGAAGCACTTAAAGGACGTCTACGAAGTCGACAAAGAAGAAAAAGAAGAAAGAGAGCGTCGATAAACCTGAGGGTAGAAGAAGATGAAGAAGTGGGAAGGAGAAGAAGAGCGACGAAGGCGTCAGAAATAGACCAAAAGTCCAAAGTTGGGTCACGGAACGGTTTCAAGTGCGCGTCTCCAGTTACGAAGGATGACGATGGTTCAAAGAAAGAGAGAGATAGTAAAACAGACAGAGAAAGAGAGTTAGAGAAAGAGAGATAGAGAAAGAGAGATAGAGAAAAAGAGATAGTGAAAGAGGCAGAGAATTAGAGAGATTCGAACAAAGAGAGTTAGACAGAGAGCGAGTTGAAATGTTTACTTGGATTCCTTTGTTCATCCACCTAGTGGTTCTTGTTCTTCTTCGGTGTCTGCTTCGTAGCGTGGTTGTTGTCCCAGTTGTTGTTGCCCCAGTTGCTGTTGTCCCAGTCGTTGTTGTCTACGTTGTTATTGTTGTCCCAGTTGTTGTTCTTATCCCAGTTGTTTTTGCTCATCAGTTGTGAAATACACCTAATCACCCTCCTGTTGCATTCAGACACAACAACATCCCAAACTCACACACCCTCAATACACACGTCCTCTCACTCTCTCGCTATCTTTCTCTCACATTTTGACTCGGTCTCTCAATTTCTCCCGGCGAAACAACAACAATCGGAGAGAGCTTTTCAATGAAACAACATCAGAAACATAGAATGAGAGAGTCCAAGAGAAAAAGATAGAGAGAGAGAGAGAGAGAGAGAGTGAGAAAAGAATAGTAAGAGAGAAAGAGAAATGAATAGTAATGAGAGAGAAAAGAATAGTAATGAGAGAGAAATGATGAGTAAAAGAGGAAGAGAGAGCGAGAGAGACCCACTCTCACCCTCTCATTCCCTCTCTCCCCTAGTTTGTGTTCATCGTCCTTCGTTGGCCTTCGTTCCCCGAGGATACGACTTTTGTCCTCCGAGCATTCACGCACACTCACACACATACAAACTCAAACGATTACATGTTCGCCCATTGTACGCATACGCTCACCGACATTCACACAGACACTCACACAAACACAGACACTCACACAGACACGCACACCGATACAGTCGCGAGAGCAACTGTCAGTTTCAGTTTGGTATTTTCGCTATTTTTCACCTGCTTTCATCGGAGTCTCCTCCTTCGTCTCTTCCTTCGTTCGTTCGTTCGTTCGTTCGCTGTTGTGACCCAATTTCGCTCCTGCTGCTATTGTTGTTGTTATTGTAATGTTTCTCATTGTTGTTTTTATTGGCGCTGTTGTTGTCGTTGTTCCTGCTGTTTTGCTTTTGTTGTTATTCCTCCTGCTTTTGTTATTGCTATTGTTATTTTTTCTCTTTTTTTGTGCGTTTTTATTTCTTGTTTTTATTTTATCGTTTCTGCTGTTGCCATTTTGGCTCCAGACAGTCGTTCGTCCTGACGGCAGCAGACCGTGTATGAAAGGAGCGAGAGAGAGATATGTTAAAAAGGAACCGAAGGATAGGATAGATCGAGAGAGAGAGAGAGAGAGAGAAGAAGCGATGATATGAAAACCTGGAGCGAAAAATGGGGTCAGGTCACTTCCCCTTGCGCCACGCTTTCCCTTAATCCCCGGGGAGGGGGCGGGGATTTTCAAGGCGAAGGCAACGAAGCAGCGACGCCGAAAGCGGAGGAGGTGGCAAAGCGATGGGACGTTTGGGGGAGTGTCCAGCGTGAGCGACAAAAACGAACTAAATGCATTAATAATTAAGTTAGATGAACAAACCCCAAATCGACTACAATGAGAACCATAACAAATACAAGTAAACCACAACAACTACAGTAAAAACAACAAAAATTACAATAATAAGAACACAACAAATAATACCCACAACACCTAAAATAAACCAACAATAAAACACCCAATGTAATAACAACTTCTAACTCTAACAACAAAGGGAACAATTACAAAAACTACATACCAAAACAATTCCTATGCATTTACATTTAATTTTTTATTGCAACATGACCTTTTGCTTAAAATTCACACCAATAAATCACTCCCACACACACACATGCACACACACACATGCACACATGCACACATATGCATACGACGACACTATCACATTCGCTTTCTCTCTCTCTCTGGCTCTCCTTCCGGCATGTCCTTGGGACGCTTGCATTCGAATCCAATCAAGACGGATTCCCGAGCGAACGAAGACTTTCTCGGTTCGGTTCGGTTGGATTCCCGGAAGCTTCGCGTTGCCAACTCCGAAGCCGAAGCGGTAAATGGAAGAATGGAGAAGAAATGGAGTTCTAGGCGGAGCGATGCACGAGTGGGAAAGAACTGGCTCAGTGTGAGAATTTTGCATTTGAAATGGTTTCCTTTCATTGTTGTGACCTTGTAGTTGGATGAAATTCAAGCAGAAGCTCATGGAAATAAAATGGCGAAAGGTTTTAAATGAAATAGAAAAGTAAAGTGAGAGAGAGATTTCACTCTCACACAATACCGGATATAAATATTAAAATACATGCAAGGAGAGGTTTTGAAAGACTACGGGTTGTGCGAACATGAATTCATTTGAAAATCCCAGCACTAGAGCATAATTCAAAATGCTGGAATTGAGTTAGAGAGAGAGAAAAGAGAGAGGGACAGAGACGGAAAATCTCCCAAGGCCTCAGGAATTTCTTCCACCTAACGAAAACCACATCCGAAGCATGAATAAATCATGATTTACGAATTAAAATTCCTCGAAAGCTTTTGATTGATGTCTGGATGGATGATTAGATCGAGATGAGGAGAAACTATCGCACGACTACCTGTTTGTATGAGTGTGTGTGTCTGTGTCTATGTGAATATACCGCTGTGTGCGTGGTGAATGATGAGGCCGGCTTGATAATGGATCGGTAGTTAATTGCTTAATTGCACTTGCGAAGTCATCAGAGGCAGGAACAGGTGGATAGATTGGCAAAAGGACAGACGGAAGGACAGAGGGACAGACAAATAGAAGGACAGACACACAGATAGATACACAGGAATCTCTTCTAAAGATAGTTAAATGGATACTCTTGCGTATATACTCAGTTATTGATCGGGGATATTCCGTGAAAGTAGATTGAGTTGTGAAGACTTCTTCGAACTCACGGCAAACAAACGAATTCCCGAGGCACGCAACGGCCTTGACAACTACGAGAGATACCATCACGATGGACGGACACACGGATATTGATACGCACACAAACATAGACACAGACACAAACAAACACAGACACAAACCAGGACAGTCACAAACAACCAAAGACACAAACATCTACATTCACAATCGCTGACAACTACAAGGATTCCAATACAAAAAGAATCCAACGATGGTCTACGACTTGGAAGCCATCGGCCCATCGAATTGAAACTTCTTCAAGAATCGCCTCATTGTCCAAGTCGATCTTTGTCTTCCTCTCTGTTTCCTTCGATGTCTCCCTCTCTGTCTCTCTCGATGTCTTTCTCTCTGTCTTCATCTCTGTCTTCATCTCTGTATTCCTCTCTGTCTCCTTGTCTTTCTCCTGTCTCAGACGTCCTCTCTTTCTCCCGCCTCAGACATCCTGTCTCCCCTCCTTATCCTGTCCTGGATCAATCTTCGTGGTTCGTCCCTGTCTAGGAATCTGTCTCGCTCCACATTTTTCCTCCACCTCTCCATCTGCCACCTTGTTAGTCTCAATCTCTGTCCCCCCAACTTATCTGCGTCCACCTCTCTACATATTTCTCCCTATCTCCACCTCTGTTTCCCACATATATATCCACCTTCCTCCCCTATCTCCACCTCTAATTCTCTCCTCCTTCATTTATCACATGTCTCTCTGTCTCGGTTTCCCTCACCCATTTATTCTCAATTTCATTCGCCACTACTTCCATTTCCTACTATGGGGTTTCTTCTTCAGGTTTGTTTATGCCTTCATCTTCTGGTCCTTCAACCTGGAGTCTCTCGTCAATTGTGTCTATCTCTGTCTCTCCCTCTCTTTTCCTTTATCTCTGTTTCTCCGAGCTTCTCCAACCCTCAATCTCTTTGTCTCCGCCTATTCTTCCGCTTCAACTAATTTTAACAGCGTTTCCAGAAATGAAGTGGGCCCGAGAGAGAGAGAGAGAGAAAGAGACATTCGTAAGCCGAAAATTATCACAAGGGGAAGTAGAGGCAGACGAAATTATCAGAAAAAGAAGAAGAGACAGCTGAAATTATCAGCAAAGAGTAGTAGAGACAATCGAAGAGAAGAGGAAAGAGAACGAAATTAAATAGAGGAGAAATAAGAGGAGGATTCGCGGAAATATCTCAGTAGAAGGAGTAGAAGGAGCAGATGGGATGGAGTGTATCATGATAGAAGTATAGGTAAATAGTCTATTTAGAGAAATACAAGATGGAGAGAGAGTGAGAGCTTCCACGAAATAATTATGAGTTTGCGAAGAGGTTTCGAAAATCAGTCTTCGGTTTCGCGGCCGTGAATGGAAATTAATGTTTTAATAGCATTAGCAGAGCTTCCATTGGCAGGCCCCGCCCCTTTCTGCCACCCGCCGCCCATCTCACCTGAAGTCCTCCGAGCCGAGGCCAGCAAACGAACGAAAGGACGATAGGGGTCGGTTGGCCGGAAGTCACGAAAACGTAAACATGTCAGAGAGAAGAACGATAGGAAAAGTTTCGCTCGCTCGCTCGACTCGGCGAAGTCGTCAACCTGATAAACAGAAGGAACCAACCTTCCACCTTCGTCCTTCCACCTTCGCCATCGAATCCTGCTCTTGATTTAAACTGTGCCCCGCCCCGCTCATCGTCCACGACGATTGCTCTCGATTGCTTCGTCTTCTATGGTTCCCCGGATTCTCCTTTAATTCCTCACTCCTCTCTACATTTCTATCAACCTTTCCATTTCTCTCGATTCTCTTGCGTTTCTCTCGTCTCTTCCTGTCTCGTTTCTTTCGTCCTCTTCCTCTCTCCTTTACTCTCGTTTCTCCCTCTCTCCTTTACTCTCCTTTCCTTTGACTGTCGATGTCCTTTGATTTCCGCCCGCGTTGCTTTTGACAGACTGACGACTTTATTATCGACGCATTTAATCGTGAATTAATGCCCCTTCCTCCTTCATTCCGCGTCCCTCTCAATCGCAATCCAATCCCCCTCTCTTTCTATCTCCCTCTCTTTCTATATCTCCCTCCAGGGTTCGGACCTCGAGAAACTGAAATCGTAGTGAAGCGGGCCAAAAATCGTAGTAGGCGGCACATTACCGAAGTAGATTTGAAAAAACTATGTGGCGGAGTAGATTTCAAAAATTTTCCAAAAATGAAGCAGATCTACTACGATCGTAGTATAGTCCGAACCCTGTCTCCCTCTCTCTCTCTATCTCCCTCTCTTTTTCTCTCCTCACCTCTCCGCGGCGGGATAAAGCCGTCCGAACTTTAATTGTCACCACTGTGAGCGCTGCCCTTCGACAAATTGCGTTTCCAATTCGAACGTTCGTTCTTTTGGTCGTTCGTCCTCGGCGTCGTCCTGTTGCCCGCCACACCCCCTCCCCCTTGCAACTGATACCCCCCGCCCACATCCTTCTCATTTCGTGTCCACCCGCAATCGGTCGATTTCGGTCACAAACAAATGAAAATCCCAGGAAGGTGAACAAAATGGAGCAAGAGAGATAAAGGAGAAATAAGGTGAACGAAAAAAAAACAAAATAATGATAGAACGTGAAACAGAATTAATAAAAAGGAGGAAAAGAAAGAATGAGAGAGAGAGAGAGAGAAACAATGAATGAGGAAGAGAAAAAGAAAGAATGAGAGAGAGAAAAACCGGAAGGAATAAGAGAGAGAACAGGAAGAAATTAGAGAGAGCAAAGGAAGGAATGACAGAGAAAAAAGGAAGAAATAATAAACAGAAACAAAACAAGAATGAAAGAGGGTAAAAATGCAAAGACTCTTGTCCCTTTCGTCCTATAACTTGTGACCGTGGACGATGGAAAAGGACGAGGAGGGGAGGGAGAGGCTAAGATAAGATTCCGTGAGAATTCCATAAATTAAGGGATAATTAGTGAAAGTGATTTAAGTCGCTGATATATCTGAAACCACCTCGCTCCTCGTCCCCTCTATCGTCGTCGTCCCATTTTTATTGACTGCCGTCCTTCGAAGTCCTTCGGACGCAATTAAAACGCGACACTAGCTAGATTCCATCTCAAAGTCGAAGTCGTATTCGGACTCGATGTCCGAGTGGGAGTCGGAGTCGACTCCTTTAGTCCTTTGTATATATATTTGTGTGTTTGTGTTCTTGTCATGGCTGTCTGCGAGAGTTCTTTTTGCCCTAGGTGTGTTTTACAACCTCTAAGTGTGTTTGTCTCCCTCTCTCCGCGAGTGATTGAATGTTTGGTTATAGATATGTATTTGTGTACTTGTTACTTTGTGTCGGTCTCTGTTTGTGTGTGTTTCGGACTCTGTTTGTGTGTTTATGGAATTCTGTCTCTGTGTGCGGTTTATTATTTCCTGTTGTGATTTATTGCTTTTCTATTTCAATTAATTTTTCCTTCTGTCGTTCTTTCGTTCATTCGTTCTTTTGGTCGTATCACGTGGATCAATTATTTCTGCTTCGTTAGTGTTGTTGTTATTATTAACAATGTTATTGTTGTAGTTTTTATTATTGTTCAAGTTGTTGTTTTCATTTTTTTTCTTGTAGTTTTTATTATTGTTTTTGTTGCTGTTTTTATTATTGTTCATATTGTTGTTTTCACTATTTCTGTTGTTATTGTTATAATTCTTTCTATTATTGTGACTATTGTTTTGATTGCTCTTGTTGTTCTCATTATTGTTTTTATGCTTCTCATCAGTGATTGCTCTTAATTTTCTTTCATTGTTTTAATTGTTTGTCGTTTTTTGTTTCTACTTTTTGTTATTACCACTGTTTTGTTATTTTTAATTTTCATTATCCTTGATTATACTCTGGATTTAGGTTTATTGACCTATTCATCGAACAATAATCTTTATTTCAGACCTTAAACAATGCATTAACATTAAAAGCTTAATAAATACCTTGTAAATTCTTCGAAGTCCAAGCCGGATTCATTTTTACTATAATCACATTAATAACGTTGTTAAATCTGAAAAATTAATAAAGTAAAAATGAAAAAAGTAATTAAATTAAAATTAATAAATAAATATGTATTAAAAATTTATGAAATGAATATTAGAAATATATCAAAAATGCAATTAAAAAAATATGAAAATAATTTATCAATTAAAAATGCATTCAAAAACGGAAAATTTAATTTCATTTATTTCATGTCGAATATTGATAATTAAATATTAATTTCATAATTAAAAATTCAAATTGAAGAACATTTAATTCTTTGTCTATTTTTTAACCCCCATTGAAATACTCTCGAGAAAAATTACTATGAAATCCAAAAATTTCAAAAATAAACCATCTTTGACTTCTTTGAACAGACTGAGGTTAAGGAAGAAGAGGGAGACGAGAGGGGGCGAAAGGGAAGGACAAGCTTCGCCTTCAGGATCATTAAATAAATACTTGAAATAACTCGCAATGGAATGTGCGGAGAGAGTTGAGAAGGGGAGCCAAGGAGAAAGAGGGAGAGAGAGAGAGATAGAGAAACATACGCATGCACATAAAGCGAGCAAATAAAGAGGAAAATTTCCTGTTTATTCAGGATTTGTTGGGTACGAAATGAGATGAGATGATTGAGATAGAGGGGAGGAGGGGATGATAAGGAGCAGTGATTTGTTGTTATTGTTGTTGTTGAACGGGTGGCACAGTTCTTGTTGTTGTAAATCGTCAGCTCATGGTCGACGGAAAGATGATGGCTGATGAAGTAATTAAATAATCACCGGTCGCTGCCTCCAGATAGACAGAAAGACAGAGAGAGAGAAACAGAGATAGAGATAGGGGGCGCCCCTTCGACTGGACCGAGCGTAAGAGACACGAACGTGAGTTGTAGAAGGATTATAATTTGCTAAATGTTGCTGAATTTAAATATTTGTTCGCATAACACGAATGGAGAATCATGGTGAAAAAGAGGTTGTGGAAAGAAGGGGAAAAGAAGAGGTAAAGAAGGGTGAAAGAAGAGGGAGAAAACGAGGAGTAGGAAAGGAAGGAAAAATAAACAAAACAAATAAATGAAGGCCGGAAGAAGAATACCGAAGGGAGGGAAACGGATGTGCAACGAAGGATGAAGAAAGGGATGATGGTGAAATTAAGCTCAAAAATGTTGCAGGATAATAAATTCCAGCTGGCAAGAGGTTCTATTCGGTTCCTTTTCGTTCTATTTGTACTTGTATATTTGTTTATTGTTGTTGTTATACTTGTATATTTCCTTTTCATTGTATTTGTACTTGTATATTTATTTTTGTTCTTATGATTATAATATGTTTGTTTTATGGTGGTTGATATTGCTTGTTATTGTATGTATGTAGTTTTTGTTGTTCCGGACGTTGGTCGTTTGCTATTCCTCGAACAATTTTCACCGTAATTAAGCTTCCTCCCTCTACTCTTGCTACCGGTTTCGATTTAGCGAATATTTTCGCAGCGAGCCAAGGATTTCGATTTGAAAATCTCTATTCACAAAAAATATTATAATATTTTCTCTCTCTTGTCCTCTGTTGTTGTCTCTTGCTGTTATTATTTGAATCGTTTGTTTATTTATTTCTGCAGACGACATCGTCGTTATCGTCAATGTTTCTTTTCTTTCTATCTTCCTGATGATGTTTGTTGTGGCTGTTGTTTTTTTGTTGGTAAAATCAATGTTCGACATGAGGAATTTCAACGTTCAAATATCATGAGAAAGAATTGATATTGATAATTCAATCAATAATATCATTAAAACGAAATTACAAATACAAGAGGAGTAACAACAATAATCACAAAAACAATGATAATAACAACAACACGAACATTGTCATCATTATCAGCTGGGACACCAGCATCGGTATACAGAAATATATTAGAATAACAACAAATTGAATAACAACAAATTTTATAACAAAAAGAGGAACAACTTGAATGACAACAAAATCAATGACAACCAATAACAAAGCTAACGAATACCAACAACAAAACAAATGAATACCAACAACAAAACAAATGAATACCAACAACAAAACAAATGAATACCAACAACAAAACCAATGACTACCAACAATAAATCGATGATAACAACAACAAATTGATGATAACAACAACAAATTGATGATAACAACAACAAATCGATGATAACAACACCAATGAGAAGGATATGAAGAAGAATCCCGAGCATCAATGAAAACAACAACAACAACAACAACAACTCTTCGTTCAATCCCCATCTGTAGAAACACGAACAAATTCAGATACCATCCACCTTTTCCACCCACCCTGTGGTGCCTACCGAAAACTACTCAAAATCTCTCTCTCCCTCGCTCTTCTCTCCTCCGCCCCCTCGGCGTCGCCGGCCCCCACTAAGCGTCCAATTTGGTTGCCGGTCACGTTTCGTCACTCGAAGGGCGTTAAAAATTCGCCAGGCAGACGGACAAAGAGAGAGAGAGAGAGAGAGAGATAGGGAGAGAGAGAGACAGGTAAAGAGAGTGGGAGATATATAGAGAGAGACGGGTGGATGTTTGGAGAGACAGACAAACGCGTATCAGCGAGAGACATTAGGTGATGATGATGTTGTTGTTGTTGTCGAAATGTTGTTGTCGTTATCGAAATATTGTTGTCGTTGTCGAAATGTTGTTGCTGCTGTCGAAATGTTGTTGCTGCTGTCGAAATGTTGTTGCTGCTGTCGGAATGTTGTTGCTGCTGTCGAAATGTTGTTGCTGCTGTCGTAATGTTGTTGCTGCTGTCGTAATGTTGTTGCTACTGTCGGAATGTTGTTGCTGCTGTCGAAATGTTGTTGCTGCTGTCGTAATGTTGTTGCTACTGTCGGAATGTTGTTGCTGCTGTCGTAATGTTGTTGTTGCTGCTGTCGAAATGTTGTTGCTACTGTCGGAATGTTGTTGCTACTGTCGGAATGTTGTTGCTACTCTCTAAATGTTGTTGTCGCTTTCGGAATGATGTTATTTTTGTTTTTGGAAAACTGTTGTTACTCTTTTCATGGTGTTTTTGTTCTGAAAATTACATTGTTGTTTTAGACGTGTTCACGTCGCCATCGAACGGCGACATCGGAGGCTCGAAAAGCCGTCAAAACAATATCCTCGCAGGAAAGGGTGAAGTGAGCATGAGTGCGAAGGATAAGAGAAAAGAGAAAATAGACAGAGAAAAGGGAAAATTATTGGGAAAGGCAAACTGGGCACGTATCGACACAATGGCGTTAAAAATGGCAAAAAAAAATAATTTTATTTGCAGTTTTTGGTATGAAAATTAGAAACCACAAAAAATCGGACAAAATGAAAATTCATCCCAAGGGAGTCTTTGACAAAAATCCAATCTCACGAAATTAAAATAATCCAAAAATAAAATATCTCTAATATTTCCAATTTAGAAAAAAATCAATTTAAATCCATATCGAGCTCAAATCAAAACCAAATGAAAATTTCTAAAATACGAGAAAAACTGAAATAAAATAAAAAAATTAATAAATCCGAAAACAAGTACCTAATCCGGAAAAAAACGTTCGTAATCTGAAAAAGTAGAATGAAATCCCCGAGGAACGCTGAAAACCGAGGATGAAACAAATTCCCCCGAAGAAAATCCCACAAACAGACAACAAGAGATAACGAAATCCGAACAAAGGAGAGCTGAAAAAGCACAAAACATTCCTCAAAATCCGAGATTCGTTCGGTTGAGAAGAGGAAAATTCCACTTCACCTTGGCCACATTTCATTCAACACTCTGTTCTGATCTCTCACTTCCTCCCTCTCTCCACTCTCACCACCTCCGGCAACTGTTGCCGTAATTAAGACGTTCCAGCAAATAGTGCGGCGAAGTTTGACGGCGAATTCGGGAGATGGTGATGAGAATAAGAGGCATGGAGTTTGAAAGGGAGGCGTGGCATGTTGGAGTGAGAGGGAAGCGTGGCATGTTGGAGTGAAGGAGAGAGAGAGTGAATGAAACATTTGGTAGAAAATTAAATTTGGCGTTCGACACAAACACACACACACACATATACGAAACCTATACACTTCTATCAAGGCAACCGCCATTCGAGACCGACGACAGGATGCGGTAACGACGCTGCAGGAATCCCGAAGTCCAGAGGAAATGCGTGTGTGTGTGTGTGTGTGTGGCTGTATGTGTGGATTCCCAATGCGTCTCGGTGTACTTGTGTGTGTGTGTTAGTAATTGTGTGTGCGTGAAGTGATTACGGCGCACAAATGCACGTAAGTAGAACTTGAAACAACGGAAACGGAAGCCGTCGGTGGAGACACCAACATGGAGCAAATGGAACAATAAGAAAAACAATGAGAACAACAGCAAAAACAATGAGAACAACAATGAATACAACAACAATAATAAGAACAACAGTGTAACAACGGAAAGAGCAGAAACAGAGACATGTATGTGTGTGTGTGCATGCGTGTGTGTGGGTGTGCTTTAGTGTGTTGGTGGGCGTAGTTGTGAGTTGTAAAACGTGCAAAATGGCTGCCAAGCGACGTAAATTGTGGATCGTCAGAAATTGTTGTGAACTAGTACGTGAACAGCAACAACAATAACAACGCTAACATCAACGGCCATGAGGTTGAGCTGCAACAATAATAACAACAACATGTACAACATCTAGAACAATAACAACAACAAGAACATCATCTAGAACAATAACAACTGGAACATCATCATCCAGAACAATAAAAACAATAACATCATCATCAACAAGAACAAAAACGACAACAGAATCCTTGTGATGCACGGCATGGTCTTTGTTTTGCTCACGGAAATAGATTGCTGCGTCGGCATTTCCCTTCACAACCTTCATCCTCTTCTCATCCTCATCCTCTCATCCTCTTCATCTCTCCTTTCTCCTTAATCCTTCGTCCCTCTCTAACCGAGGCCTTAACTTCAACATCAAAACAACAATTGCTCAAACGCCACCGTTCACATTGAATTTTATTCGATTTTCGCTAGGAGAATTGGAGAATTGTCGTTAGGAGAATTGGGACCCTGAATCCTCGATACACACACACATATGCCCTTCGGAAGACTGCCACGCCCATTGGAGTTGGGGTAGAAGAAGAGAAATCGGGCAGTAACTAATAGTAATTGCAATAGTAATCGCACTATTTTGGAATGGAATCGGAAAGGATCAAATGATCGTTGTCTTTAATTCTGTGCTTCTCTTTTAAATATCTCATTCTGTTATTTCTCAAAGCCCTATTCCTCTTCTTCTTCTTCTCCTCCTTTTCCTTTTTCTTCTTCGTCTTCTTCTTCATCGTCCTTTTGTCGCTCTCTCTTCTTCTGCCGGAGCACGTGGAGAACGTGACTTTTTTTTCTCCCATGTCTGGCAATTGACGACTTCTTGGACTTCGGATCGACTTCGTATGCGAGAATTGAATTTCTAAATGTTAAGTGAAACGTTTTTATTGAATTTAGATGTCGAGCAGCAGTTGGTAACGCGACGAAGGAGCCGACCGGGGTCAAAGGACGAGTGATCATCATCGGGAGGAAATAAGAATATTAAGTACTGGGGTTGGGATTCGCGAAAAAAATCGAAGAATTTTCTAAATTTTTACATGTAAATAAAACGGAATTTATGGCATTCAAAATACGAAAACTAAATTTTCCCCAATATATTGATCAAAATCAAACCAAAAACTCCAATGAAGTGATTCCATCAGCCCTGTAGAGAATTCTCTCCTCATTCACTCCATTCACTAAATTAAAATCCCATGGACCATTCTGTGAGAGCCGACGTCTCCTCCTGTCCCTCTCTCTCCCTCTCCCTCTAATCCACATGTAATCCCTGCTGCTCTCTGGAAATTTGCTCACCATTAGGCGAACAAATAAAGATGGCGTCCAAATTTTTCCCCATGAGGTGCGAGCGAGAGGAGGTGAGGGAGGATCAACAAGAAGAAAACTTTGTTTGTGGTCGTCATTCTTTCGGAAATGTTTTTCTCTGCGGTGTCTCTTTTTCTTCTTGTGTCTGAGTCTCTTAAATTTCTTATGCGAATGTGTGCGCCGTGAAGGTGATAGGTGAAAACTTTGTTAAATTTGTTAAAAAATTGAATTTCAATATTTCTTTCTCACTTTTCTCCTCTTTCCCATCGTTAGTTAGGGCAGCCAGACATAATAATGAGATTATTAAATTTTTTTTTTATATTTTTCTAAACATTTTTTATTAATTTCTCAAAACATTTTTTATTTTATTTTCAAAACATTAAAATTTTATTTTAAAAGAATTTCACATTTTTCTCACAGTCGAAATCAATGAAAATGAATACAATAATGAAATTAAAAAAAAACGTTTTTTACTATAAAATTTTACATTTTGGGGTTCAAACATCTGGCCACCTGAACCCGTCTTCCTCAGAGCCTAAATCGCAAAATTTATTCCTCGCTCATCAAACATTTATTACTTCTCATTTTCTCCCCCACATCCGGCCATCTCGCTCACTCTGCCTACCTTTGCCATATCCCCATCTTCCTTCCAAGAAATTCCTCTTTAGACCTGTTGGAGAATTTCCGTCAATCTCCAAAAGAGTTTCTTTCCCTCACTCCTCCCTCCTTCCCGGCGGCGACGTTTGGTGCGGGTCGAGCCGTTAATTGCGTCCACAAATGAAAATTATTTCGTAAATTAACTTGATTAGAAAATTGCACGCAAATTCACTGTCAGGAGCAACATGGATGGCGCCGAACGATTGGCGGCCGACCGACGCGTCCAACTTTTAACAATCTTCGTAAATCAGAAAGTTTCGGAAGTTCCTGTCAACTTCGCACGCAATTTGGTGGACTTCCTGGTTGAATTCGAGCTCGATACAAACTGAAGTAAAAAAAAAATTAATTTGGAAAAATCAAATCAGAAAAATTACATTTTCAAACTTGTTTCCCCTTATTCTTTTTCACCGGTTGATATTTATTTTTTTCGTTGTAAATAATTTTTTTATAACTATATCGATTGGCGTCCGACGTTTTTTTTTTTCCACCGTTTTTTTCATTTTCTAATTTTTGGTGGGGATCGAGAAGGAGAGTGAAGTCGAAGGTATCAACCAGAGAAGGACGAGACGAAGAAAGTTGAGAGCCGGTGAAATTATCAACGAATTTTTTCACTCGAGTTATTTGAATTTTAGTGAAAAATTTGAATTTTAGTGAAAATTTTGAATTTTAGTGAAAATTTTGAATTTTAGTGAAAAATTTGAATTTTAGTTTATTTAATTTAGCTTTTTTATTTTATTATCTATTTATTGTTGAATTACACTAGTCAATAGCCATTTTGCTCCAAGCAACTCAATAACTTTTTCTAAAGGTTTTTGGCACACACACACACATACATACTCTCAAACACACTCACATTCTCTCTTACTCACACCAACAATCGACACGGATGTCCAGCGGGCCAAAAATCGTAGTAGGCGGCACATTACCGAAGTAGATTTGAAAAAACTATGTCATGAGCACCAAAAAAAATTTCAAAAAAACAAAGCCTACTTATGCTTTGCAATTTTAATATTTGAATCTTCTGTACAAATTTAAAATTGCAAAGCATAAGTAGGCTTTGTTTTTTTGAAATTTTTTTTGGTTAAAACCCCTAAGCGCGGCCGAAGGCCGCCACGCATAGAGGTAACTTGAATGCAAAAATATATTCAAAAAAAAAACAAGTATTTTAATATAAATGATAAGTATGTAAACAAAGAGTAAGGTATATATAATGTACTACCGTTTTAAAGGTAATTGAATGAGCTTTTAGAAAAATATATATAAAAGATATGGTTTATTATGTAAAAAAAATTAAAAAAATTATTTAACCTAAAAAATATTTATTTTTTTTTTGTTTTTGGTATTATTTTTATTATTAATAACTTTTTTTAAAAAACCAAAAATGCAGTTTTGTAGTATTTTTAATTACCTTTAATTTGATATATTGTATTGCCCAATTAACATCTGTGGATTTGGTAGCTATTTCAAAAAGTCATTAATTTGACCTTTGACCTCACTTTATGGCCAAACGAAAAGAGTCCGCCCCAACCTTTTTTTTTGGTTGGAATGTACACTGAAAACACTATATTTGACATACAAATTGTTTGGATTTGGATTTGGCGCTGGGTGTGGTAAAGTAAAATTATGCCAAAATTTTTCACTACAATTAAAATTTTTCACAAAAACTCAAATTTTTCACTCAAATAAAAATTCAACAATAAATATATAATAAATAAAAAGACTAAATTAAATAAATTAAAATTCAAATTTTTTTTATTTGCTAAAATTTCAATATTTTCATTACAATTCAATATTTTCACTATAATTCAAATTTTTCACTAAATTTTAGTGAAAAATTCACTAAAAAATTTAGTAAAAAATTTGAATTTTAGTGAAAAATTTGAATTTTAGTGAAAAATTTGAATTTTAGTGAAAATATTGAATTTTAGCAAATAAAAAAAATTTGAATTTTAGTTTTTTTAATTTAGCATTTTATTTTAGTATCTATTTATTGTTGAATTATTTTTGACACAAACACACACACATACATACTCTCAAACACACTCACATTCTTTCTTACTCACACCAACAATCGACACAGATGTCCAGGGTTCGGACCTCGAGAAACTGAAATCATAGTGAAGCGGGCCAAAAATCGTAGTAGGCGGCATATTACCGAAGTAGATTTGAAAAAACTATATCATGAGCACAAAAAAAAATTTCAAATTTAAGATACGAAATTCATGTGAAATGAACCATTACATGAAGAAATTCCACTGAAAATTATTTTCAAAAAATCGAATTAATTGTTTTTTTTGAAAATTTTTTTAAAAAATAAACAATTTATACACTTTTAATTCAATATTTTTTATTGTTTGATTGAAAAATATGTTCTAAACTTACTTATAACTATAACAAGATAAAAATGTTGGTAAGAAATGAAAACTAAACTTTATGAAAACTACTATAACTAAATATATAATATTATTTACAGGCGTGCGTGCGGGAGTTTGAGAGAGGTACATTTGTGCAGGCGGGAGAGTCATCGAGTCACGACGACATCATCATCCATCTTTGAGGTTGAGTAAAAAGTTTGAAGGGTTCTGGAAGCAGAACCAATCTATAGAAAATTAAAATTGAAAATTTAATCAATAAAGTAAATATAAAAAAACACGTACCTATCGACCACAAATATATGCTTTGTGTGCCATCATTGCACGACTTATTACGTTTTTACCACATTTGTCGCATACCACAGTCCGGTATTTGCGCTCTTTCTTTAATTTTGGATCGGGTGGTGTCGGTGGTCTGTGTGGTGGTGACGCTGGTGACGGAGGTGGTGGTGCTTCCAGTACCTTCAAACTCTTGCTAACATCAAAGACGAATGTCGTGTCGTCATTCGTCCTGTCGCTCTTGCGCCGCGTATTATCCACCGCGTACGCGAAGAACCTGTTTGTAAATTTCCGGAATGTATATTCCGCCGTCAAATGCCGGTTGATAGCATCTGTGGCGTATCTACTTTTAAAGAACTGTGAAACAAATAATAAATTATTAAAGTAAATTTAAAATAAAAAGTTTTAATTAATTTTACCTTTAAAAATGGCTGTAAATTTATAGCCACCTATGGCCTTGTGTTCATTATTCCCGCAATTAGTTTGCATGTACGTATAGTGCACTGCCAGCTCATCGGTGTGTAGTGATCTCCATATGTACATTATGTACTTCCCGGCCTGCACAAAAGTACCTCTCGTGAGCTCAGCACGCTAAAAGTTAAAAGAAAAAGAACAATCTATATTATTTAACAACACTAAAACAAGAACGAACAAACAGCCCTCTTCATATCCGGTCGGTCTGGGTTACCGGATCCGGACATAACCTCACTCACTAGAAGCGTCTCTCTGGTGATTGACCCTTCCAGACAGAGGTCGAACGAAACGATCCGAGAAAAACAAAAGGATCTGAAAAACTTTGGCATTCGTTTTTCCACGAGATATGGGCCATCATAAGGGTGTTGAAGCGGCTTTCTGATACTATCTCGACGAACAAATACGAATTTACATGTATTTAAATCCTTATGGATGTAGACTGTGTCGTTTATATTGAAATTATATTTATTAAGAAAACGCGTGTTTCAACATGTGAATCCGAAAATTTAATATTTTTATTTTTGACTTAAATGTCTACAAAATTTGTTTTATAAAAATTTTGAAAAGTTTCATTTATAAAGTTGAAATGTAGCAAGTACATTCGCTACAGATCTTTCGAGGAAGGAAGGAAGATCCCCCCCTTTGACCACGGATCGTTTCCACCGACCCCCCTTTTCTAATATCCATCCGGTCGGAGCTTACCGGATCCGGACATAACCTCACTCACAGAAGCTCTCTCTCTGGTGAGTACTTCCAGACAGAGGTCGGAGCTTACCGCATCTGATACATAACGCAACTTACCAGAATTTCTCGTCGGTGGGAGTTTTCCTCCCCGTCCAGGGAACGCTCCCAGTTCTCGAAATCGACTTGGTAATCGAAGGGGTACTGGGGCATTATCCTGTTGGACGAGGAGGCCTCCTTCAGTTTCCGCTTGAGCTCCGCGTTCTCCTTTGTGAGGAGCTCACACTTCTGGCGGAGCTCCAGCAGTTCTTCCATAATTTTCGACGACATCACTCACTATTTTTTAAATTTTTATTAAAAAACACAATTTTTGTCTCAGAAAAACAATTTTTTCAAATTAGATTTTAAAAATCGTCAGGGACGTTATAGAAAATTTTCCTATAGAAATCCAATAAGAATCCAAAAAAACTCGTACACCACAATAGATGACGCCAGCATCACAGGGACGCTTTAAAATCTCAGAATTTCGTTTTTGACAGTGGTGAAAAAAGAAATTCTTGTTCCCAATGAAGTTTGCATTTTGTTTGATGTGGTGAACACTTCTTCAACGATTTTTTTTCTCCCGTTTTATTTGAATTTTTAGTGAAAAATTTGAATTTTTGAATTTTAGTGAAAAAATTTGAATTTTTGTGAAAAAATTGAGTTTTAGTAAAAAATTTGAATTTTAGTGAAAAATTTGAATTTTAGTGAAAAATTTGAATTTATGTGAAAAATTTGAATTTTAGTGAAAAATTTGAATTTATGTGAAAAATTTGAAGTTTAGAGTTTATTTAAGTTTTTGAAGTTTTGAGTTTATTTAATTTAGCCTTTTTATTTTATTATTATTATTTATTTTAAAAAAGAAATTCAATTAGTTTAATAGATAATTTTGCGATTCGCAGGTGCAAATTTAATGTTTTTTTTGGAAAATTTTTTAAAAAATAAACAATTTATATATTTTTAATTCAATAAATTTTATTGTTTGATTGAAAAACATTCTAAAATTCTAAAATCTATGAAATACTAACAAATAACTAAATATATAATATTATTTACAGGCGTGCGTGAGGAGTTTGAGAGAGGTACATTTGTGCAGGCGGGAGAGTCATCGAGTCACGACGACATCATCATCCATCTTTGAGGTTGAGTAAAAAGTTTGAAGGGTTCTGGAAGCAGAACCAATCTATAGAAAATTAAAATTGAAAATTTAATCAATAAAGTAAATATAAAAAAACACAACAACAAATATATGCTTTGTGTGCCATCATTGCACGACTTATTACTTGTTTCCCACATTTGTCGCATACCACAGTCCGGTATCTACGCTCTTTCTTAAATGTTGGAGCGGGTGGTGTCGGTGGTCTGTATGGTGGTGACGGAGGCGGTGGTGCTTCCAGTACCTTCAAACTCTTGCTAACATCAAAGACGAATGTCGTGTCGTCATTCGTCCTGTCGCTCTTGCGCCGCGTATTATCCACCGCGTACGCGAAGAACCTGTTTGTAAATTTCCGGAATGTATATTCCGCCGTCAAATGCCGGTTGATAGCATCTGTGGCGTATCTACTTTTAAAGAACTGTGCAACAAATAATAAATGATTAATGTAAATTTAAAATAAAAGTTTTAATTAATTTTACCTTAAAAAATGACTGTAAATTTATAGCCACCTATGGCCTTGTGTTCATTATTCCCGCAATTTGGTGGACTTCCTGTTTGAATACGATCGAGCTCGATACAAACTGAAGTCAATTCCCAATTATGAAAAAAACTTTTCCACAAGAAATTTTCACCCTCGGCCGCGTTCACACCAAATAAATTCCGAAATTATATTTTTTCCACTTATTTCCCGTGAATAATTCGTGATTGAAGCAAACCGCCGCGAATTCGTAATTTTTGTACACAAACAAAAAAAAAACATTAACGAACTCGCGTCAAAGAACAAACGGTTGCCATGGTGCAAGTGAACTAAGAATATAAAAATTACGACGTTTTTTTTCACCGTTGAATTTTAGTGAAAAATTTGAATTTTAGCAAATAATTTGAGTTTTAGTGAAAAATTTGAATTTTAGTGAAAAATTTGATTTTAGTGAAAAATCTCTATAAAACATATGGTTAATAATACAATTTAAAAAGAAAAAAATTATTAAACATTAAAAAAATTTCTTTTTTTTTTCTTTAATAGAAAAAAAATCACCTTTCATTTGATACCCATATGGTCCAGATCGGTTAATATTTGTGGATTTGCCAGGTGCTCCAATTTTTACTTTTCCCCCTTCCCCCGCTAAACCAGGTGAGAGCACACCTTAATATTTTGGATTTGGAACATGCTCAACAATAGCAACCACTCTTTATTTGGCTAGGGGGTGCATAAACTACATTTATGCCTTGATTTTTTCTGAAAAATTTTAATTTTAGTGAAAAATTTTAATTTTAGTGAAAAATTTTAATTTTAGTGAAATATTTTAATTTTAGTGAAAAATTTTAATTTTAGTAGTGAAATCCAATAAGAATCCAAAAAAAACTCGTACACCACGAATAGATGGCGCCAGCATCACATATTCATTTCAGGGACGCTTTAAAATCTCAGAAATTTGCGACAATTTCGGGACGTTTTTGACAGTTACTAGTTTTGTAGGCTTTTGTCTTGGATCTCTCATTCTCAGTGGTGAAAAAAGAATTTCTTGTTGTCTTGGCTAAATGGGTTTGTGGCTTGGCTGTAATTCATGTAAAGATTCATTCAAGTCATGGATATGAACCCTTCTCCAAACCAGATGTCGCCACTAACAATATGCAGCGAACACTGTGCAATGCTCTCTTTCTCTCCCATCTAACCGGTACGAGGCTAGAGAAAGAGAGGTCAACAGAATTGTATAACCAAAACAAATTGACTCGCCGCCATTTTCGAAAACAAAAACCTTTTCGTTCCGCACTCACTGGACATGTGCGTCTCCCTCGCTCTGATTGCATCGATGCCAAGCATCAAGAACATCGTGCCGTATGCCGTCTCGCTCACGCGGTGCCGATGAGAACACGAGAAAAAAATACATGTGGTTCATTTCCAACGAGTTGCAGACGTCGCGCTCGTCGGTTCAATCGGAAGAGAAAAACGTTTTTTGCTACCCACGAATTTCTTTGACAGAATTTTTCACGCGTCAGAAAAACGTAATTTCCGCGCGAAAATATGTAAAAGTTTCCACAAAAGTTCATCCGATTGAATTTCTGCTGAGTTTGACGACATTTTGCGTTCCATTTCATCGTTCATACAGTGGAAAAGTTTCGATCGCAGAAAAGAAAAAAAAAGTTGCAAAGTTGTGCTGGTGACGAAAAGAAAACGAAACAAAAACGCAACAAAAAGAAATTGAAAAATAAAAAATATAGAAGAGGGTCAACGAGCGGGGAAAGACGACGGACGTATCGAACAAAGCCAACAACAACTGTGGGAAAGCAGTGAAGGACAATCGCCGTGGAAGCGGAGGACAATCGAACAGCAACAAACAACAACAACAACTCCAACCAAAGGCAACACCGAGAAAACGGCGCACCAAATTGAACCGTCGTCTGGGCCACGGAAGCCAGACTGACTAAAGGACAGTCCATCGAAATCTATCGTTCGTTCTCCTGCACAACTCGGCACACATTCAACGCTCTCGTCGTCCTCGTCCTTCTCCAGCTGCAACGCGACCTTCTTCACCTCCCTCCACCCAGACTGCGCTCCGGAGCAACGAAATCGCATCCAACGTTAGCCCGTGTTAGCAAGCCAAAGCTCTCAAGATTCCTCCGCAAACGCCCACCTCGACCGCCACGATGCCCGTCTCCGTGGTCTGCGAGTCCACGGCCAACGTGAACGCTGCGCTGCGGGAATCCCTCGGAAGTTCGATCGGCGGGTGCGGTGCAGACGATTCGAAAATGGATTCCTCCGGCTCGCACAATGACAATGGCGGCGATTGTCTACAGAGCAAATTGGTTGCATCTGCGAAGCGGGTGCTGCTCTCCAAGATCGAGTACGAGGAGGTGGGCAACTACAGTCAATCGGTGCTGGAGTCGCTCAAGTCCAAGTACATTGTTTTGAAGCCGAATAATGTCAACGGTGGCCACAGCAACAACAATAATGAGAACGGTGGAATACGCAAGGATTCGTCGTTGTCGGCATCATCATCATCAACCTGCGGTAACGGCGGCGTCGGCAGCGGCGGGCACAACAACAACAACGGTGGCGGCAACAGCGGTATGAATGGATTTGTGGCGGGTGAGTTGTAGTGCGAGTGTGTGCGTCAGTCAGTCATAGTCGGTGTGTGTGCATGTGTGTGAGTGTGCGATTGCGAAGTGAGCGAGTGTTTGTTTGTTTACACGCAATTGTTTTTGGGTTTAGTTTTCGGAGTGACAGTGTTGCCAGAAGTCATATTTTACATGCTTGCGATACGGAAGAATTCTTGGAAAAATCGTTTTGAAGGTTATTTTTAGTAATTATATATATATTTGGTTTCACAACAAAATTGCTTCGTAAAAATGAAGTTGTTTTTACTTAATTTTTTCCGTCGTTATCTTCGTTTAAATGCAGTTAGAGTCGTTTTCGCATTACTCATTGTTTACCATGATGTCCCACCCATTTCGATGCCGTCAAATAATTCCTAACCACAAAAACTCACGTGTGTAATTTTTCTCAGTTCTGTTTATACTTTTGGCTACCACATTTCCGAAGAAACACACGCACGTTGTTTGTGTCGCAAGCACATTCATTTCCCCATCGATTGATTAACCAATACCATCGAATATAAACACCATTAACATAAAAAAAGCCCCCAAGCTCTGCGCTTTTCGTCGACGTCAACGTTGAAAGTGAAGTACATCAACTTTCCGTGTATAGAGAAGGAAAAAAACAGAATATTTTTGTAGATTATAAGCGGAAGATAGATAAATAAATAAATGAACAACAGAACAAAACGAAACGAAGGCAAAAACAACAAGCAACAACAACAACCACTACGAAAATCACAACCGATGATGGCGATGATAATGACGATAGTAGCGCCGACGTTGACTGCAAAAGCACGAGAAGAGACAATCGGTTTTCTTGTGTGTTGGTTCGTTGGTCGTCCGCCGATCTGCTCCAGCTCCCCGGTCCAGAGACATGCACATTACACACAGCCCACAAATACACATCTCTCTCGATGTGAATGAACATGAAGTCACTCGAGCATTCGATCCAAAATTACATTTCAACATAGAAATCGTTATCAACCACCTGCAAGAAGTAGTTTCCCAAATTTCCCCCCATCTTCGAATATATTTATTCAGCTTTCTGTTTTTATGTGTTTCTCTTCCTCGTGTTGTTATCTTTGGCACCTCCTTCCGCAGAGTTAAACGAAGGTTATTGCTTGCCGCAACACCTCTTTCTACAACGCAATACATTCATTTTTTCTCGAGTTTTATATATTTTTTTATTTCCTTTTGCATTCTCCTTGTTCTACGCACCTTCCCTTCTCTTTCCTTGCGTCCACTTTGTTGTGAATCAGCATGGAACGCAAGCAAAATCAGCTGTCGTCAGCTTTTCGGAAGAGCGAGGGAGCAGGAACAACGAACAAAGCACGAGTTTTTATTCGCGAAAAGAAATTCGATTTAATTGCGAATTGAAATGTAATGGAATACCTTCGATTCATAGAAATTCATTACAAAATGAATTCCAAAATCAATCGCAATCTTCTTTATAATCATGTAAATTTATGCTACTTCGGTATGTGTGTGGTTTTGTGAGAGAATTTGTATGTTTATTTTTATTTGAAACACGTGATAATAACCTTAAATTTGGAATGGCTCAACAGAAAAATGTTTATTTTCAATAAATTTCAAACATTTCAAAAATGTTGAATCACGCATTGGTGTTCTTTCTTCATTCACCCTTTTATCGAAATAGATTATTTAATCGCCTTTTTTGTTCGCGACGGACGTTCTACACGTGTTGCTCGGGTGCTCCCTTTGAAATGAGCTTTACTGAGTTAGGTGGCAACTCTGGGGCAGCTCCCCGCCTGGCCCTTATCTAATCGTGCTCCCGAATTGTCACTTTCGCTCTGTCTGTCTCTCTCTCTCTCGGTTTCCCCCAATCTCTCTCTCTCCGTGTTTCTCTTTGGTAATTTCACCAACCTCGCGCGCAACTCACTTGGCTCCGGTAACGGTTGTGTTATCACAGACAGACAGACATACGGACAGACGAATAGAGGACAGACAGCGGCCGCAGAAACAGCAATAATATATGTATTTCTTTTTTGACATTTCCCTCAGTTGGCGTATTTTGTCCAATTTTTCTTGCCTCTCCTCGTTTCATTTCATTCATTTCCTATGTTAGTCACATTAATTTTAATTATAGTTCCTGGGTTTTTGTGCGTCGTCGTCGTCAGGTCGCCGCAATGCGTGTTTTCGAATTTGATTATTTCGTGCTTTGGTTTCTTTTCAAATACATTGTTGAGCCGATTTTGAAGATTGCCTGCGATTTTTTAAAATTGAAATCAAAAAGACACATTGACTACGAAGACTCCGACCTAGACTCGTCGTCATCATCATGTTCTTGTTCTTCTTCTTCAACATCATCTCATTTCTCTTCAGACACAAATGGCAACAATGGTGGTACCTTGAAGCGTGCGAATCCCAGTGAGTTGCCAACGCCGAAGCGGATTCTCTACCCGCGTGAGAATGTCCGCATCGGCTGGAAGAATCCCGCCAGGAAGTGGCAAGTTGGCGTCGGCATGATGAACGTCGGCAATACCTGCTACTTGAATTCCACACTGCAGGCCCTCTTCCACGTGCCGTCGATGGCCAATTGGCTGATGTCCGACTCCCAGCACATGGAACGCTGCGACTTCCGCGGACGCCGGTTGCATAATTTGCGCCATGGCCAAGACCCTGCAGGCGTCACAGAGCAACCAATCCTCGATACGACCATACTTCGTCTACTCCAAGCTGAAGTCGATATGCAAACACTTGGTCATGGGACGGCAGGAGGATGCGCACGAGTTTCTACGATACTTGGTCGAGGCGATGGAGAAGTCGTATCTCTCGCGGTTCCGGAACTACAAGGATCTTGACCAGTACAGCAAAGAGACAACGCCGCTGAATCAGATTCTCGGCGGTTATTTGAAATCCGCTGTGCGGTGTCTGGCTTGCGGTCATGTCTCGGTAACGTTTCAGCATTTCCAAGATCTACTGCTCGACATCCGTAAAGCCGATACTGTGGAGGAAGCCTTGGATGGATATTTCTCGCGTGAACGGCTCGAAGACATGGGCTACAAATGCGAGGCGTGTAAGAAAAAGGTAAGCCCAAACAAATTCAATCATTATCAAAGCCTCTGGCTATAACGCGATCATTGTTTTCTTCGATTTCGTTAAAGGTTTCTGCCACAAAACAATTCTCCCTGGAGCGAGCTCCGATTGCACTTTGTATTCAGCTGAAGCGGTTCTCGATGCTCGGTACAAAGATCAACAAACAGATCACGATTAAACCGCGACTAGACCTGACCAAGTTCGCTTCGCGCAAGACTTCGGGCGAACAACTGACCTACAAACTGGTGGCAATGGTAACGCATTTGGGGGCCTCGCAACATTGTGGTCATTACACTGCCATCGGACTGACCGAGTCCGGAACCTACTACAACTATGATGACAGCTATGTGCGCCCGATATCGGTGCAAAGCGTCTGCAACACGAATGCGTATATAATTTTCTACGAAATGGATACCGCGCCAGCTCGACACGTTAGCAGCACACAGGTGAGCGGAGCCGAGGCTAAGGAGAATTGCCAGAAAATCAATGGTTTCGGCGGTATCAACGCCTCACCGAATGGCAGACCGAGTCCGCAACGCATAATCGGACCTCAGTTGCCGGCTGGTGGGCTAACAACATTCGGTTCCAACAACAATACAAACAACAGCAACAAGCCAACACCAAATTCACCCCTGACAATGGGCAACAAATTGGGAATCAATCGGCAGAGTTCGAGTCCCGCCAACAGCAGTAAAATAATGATCCACTTCAAAAACAACAATGCTTCTGGGTGGCGATTAAAACGAACGCAACCTCATCTACGACAACCGCCACAGCAACATCTAGCTCTGCACAAACTCCTC
Source organism: Coelopa frigida (assembly GCA_017309665.1). Taxonomy (NCBI): domain Eukaryota; kingdom Metazoa; phylum Arthropoda; class Insecta; order Diptera; family Coelopidae; genus Coelopa; species Coelopa frigida. The sequence continues at coordinate 31,375,221 of CM029563.1, read as the reverse complement.
CAATTCACAAACGCAAAACGGTCTCCTCTCGGGGACCAGTAAATTTCAAGAGTCTGCGCATACGAAGTCTGCATTGGCTAGCTCATCAAATAAAGGACAAAGTACAGCAGTTTCAAATGGCAACGAAAGTTCCTCATCATCATCATCCGACGACGACGACGAAGTAAGTTCATCCACTCAAAACAATCGCACATCCAATGAATGTTCCAGTTCATCCAAGTCCACACTGCCAAGTATGCCCAAGATATTTGATAACTCGCCGATACCTTCCACGCAGCAGTCACAGCATTTACCAATGGAAAGAAAACAGGACAACAACCCGCAACTACCGCCAAGAGTCCACTCAAAAGCCTCGTTCCCTATGAACCCGAGTCCGATGACGACGATGATCAGCCAGAGGATAAGCGAGATAAACTTTCAACCAGCAGCACATCTGGTGATAATTTGAAGAATCCATTGAAACGCACCAGCTCATCATCGGATGGTGACAGCACCGATGACGATGATGCGAAACCCAGTAACGGCGTTAAGTAAAGCGGGCGGCCACAACCACGCCCCACACGACAAACGGAAACGCCTCTACACAGTCTAAAACCAAACAAAAGAATGAGATCGACGAAATATTCAATGTTAACAAACGTAACGGAAATGGTAATAATAATAATAACAGTAGCAGTGTAAACAATCGTCATCGCCCACAAAGAAGTGTAAATCATCGAGTACACAACGCTTTGTAGTGTCCTCTACAACGTCCACAGCTGCGGATGCATCCGATAATGATGATGATGATGAGGAAAGCCATGAATTTCGACTGCATGATGAGCGCCCCCCATTTAAACGTTCACAATCGACACCTCCTTCGCCACCAGTGATTAAGACAAAAACTGGACTGTGGCAAGTGACCACGTTGCAACCCGTAACAGCAAGCGTAAGTCCCACAGAAGAGAAGACTCACAAAAAATCCGAAAATCCTTTCGCCGCGACAAAAGTAGAGTCAGCCCCGAAACGACAGAAAACAAATGGCTCAGAAAGACGTCCCTCCAACGGCAATGGGTACCAAGGGGACTCCGTCGGCGATAGCGTCGTAAACGAGCTGCTGAAACAGTCTTACCGAGTTACGGATGGGTCTCAGGTGTTGACGTGGAAGAACCGAGACAGAAATTGAAAAAGAGGTAAGTTCGCAACTTTTATTCCAACTAGCTTATGCTGATTTTGATAACGATTTAGTTTGTAGTTTCCTTTTGACCATAATTTTGTAGGTGTTGGTTTCGATAGTTTTTGTTTTTTTTTTTTTGTTAAGAAGAGTAACGTGTAAATAACGGGACATCATCTTTCACCATTACCACACAAACATGATGCCTTGAGTTGATGATGTGTATATAGTCTCGTCTTCTATCAAATATTTATTTGGGATTAAATCACTTTTCCTCCTACTCCTCTTCCTCTTAAAGGGCTTCATTTGCACAGTTTTTGCCAAATTTTATTTAATCCTTATTTATTTTGTTTTTTTATTTAAGACAATTATAAAGTAGATTTATATTATATATAATTATAATTTTTGTTTAATTACTATCATTTATAAGAAAAATCCATTGAAATGAAAATATCCTTTTTCATAGAATTATGATTTGGTAAATGAGGAACGAATAGAAGACGACGACGGCGTCAGCATTGTTGCCAAATGAAGCAGAAGAAGAAATGCACGACGAGGATTCTTGTATGAGAATGTTTGACACAGATTCGTTGGAGAAAATGTTTAACAAGCATACAAAGCGTGCGCACCTTCTGATGATTTTGTGATTGTATGTGATGCAATTTTAATTTAATGAAAAGAAAAGAAACGTTAGTCTTATAAAACCCTATAACTAGGACTTAGGAGAATTGACCATGTTGACAAACTGTTTTACAACTGAACAAAGTACGTTTTTAACATTTTACATTCTCACATTGATGTTTTTGTATTGGAAATTGAATTGAATGCAAAGTCAACTAATGTCAAAGATTTTCACTTTTCACTCTATTCCGATTGGTCATCACATTTCAATATCGCTACTAAACTTGCTTTCGTTAAAATTAATCCATAATTAAAAAAATTCTGTTCGTAAATCTATCTCATGCATACATGTTTTGTAATAAGAATGCTTCATTCATTCATTTCTAAATACAATGAAATCAATTATAATTTGCATACAGTACTTTTCGTGGGAGGTGAAACTAAAGCGTAAAAATTCTCATTGCTTACAGATAAAGGAGGAGGCGCGCCAACAGCGCAGACGCGACTGGGAGGAGGAGGATGAGAACGAGATGGATCGTGGCCGTCAGAAGAAGGTTAAAGCACACAAGGAATTGCCATTGAGCACCCCGGGCTACAATCCATTCCAAGAACAAGATAATCAGCGTCGCTGGAAGAAGGGCTTTTATGGAGGAGGAGGCGGAGGACATTTCCGGCGCAACAATTTCCAACGCAACAAAGGAGCATTCAAGCGATTCAACTACAAATATCAGCAGCGAAGTGGCGGAAACAGTAACGGTGATCATCACAGACGAGCATCTTAACACTGTGATTACTGTTGCAGTCGTTTTTGCTATCGTCCTGTGCACTCTCAATCTTGGAGATCTGATGTCACAGTCGCATACCCAGCGGTGGCCGTTGCTGCTGGTTAGTTGTGTGCATGAGATTGAGTGAATGTTGGTGGCTTGTTGAGAATCATGAGTTCTTGGTGAGAAGATACTACTACGAGTAGGCACCAGTTTTGAATGCGTGGATGCTGGGCGGGAGGGGAACTAAGGAGGGAACCGCGGGAATTGTTATTTTCTTTACGTTGTAATTATTGTGTGTTTGCTGAGTTTAAAAAGAATTAGTTTTAATATTTTATTATTATTATTATTTTCCCACGCTAATGTTTTGGATTTATTGACTTTGCAAATTTTTTATTTTTTTAAGTATTTTAAGATGCATATGAAATGATGAATATTTTAGTTGAAAACGCATTTTAAAAGGTAATAAAATCCAACAAGATATAAACAAACAAACAGCAAAACAAAACAATTTTCTTAAACCTCAAGCCATGCACTTTAATATATTGTGCTTTGGACTCGATTCCAAAGGGAGACGACAAGGAATAAAGCACTAATAACAACTGAAGTTTATAATATAAGACCTTTAACAACATAGCTCTTAAGGTAGTCTGTAAAATTGTACATATATGCATATATTTAATCAACTCTACTTTAAATTATTTCAACCACCAACACAATAAAAAAAACATTTTTTATTGTTTTTTAACACATTTTGTACTCCTTAGTTAGAAAGAAAGAAAGCTAGTTTTCATATGGAGAACGCTATTCTCATTGTAAATTAAAATTGAAGCGTTTTACGGCTTTGCGAGACATGTTGTTGATGAAATGAACAAAATACTAAATTAACGTATGATCGACATTTATACAACAAACAAAAAGAAGAAACTACATAAAAATTAGAACAATTTCTGAATTATTAAATAATTGAAACAAACACATCCAAACCCAAAATAAAAACATACTAAAAATATATTCTTAAAAGAAAAATGTAAACTAATAAAATTGTGTCCAAATTCGGAAGAAAAACCTAAAGAAACCAATTATAATTGAATGTAAACGTGAATTAGACAAGCGGAAATCAAAAACCAAGCAAATATAAATACGTTTATGCATTTTTAAGTGAAAATATACCTTAGACTTTTATTTATAACACGTACATGAATTTATCCATATGGCATATATGACGATGCTTTATATGAAAGAAACAGAAAATAATAAACACAAAATAATCAGTAATGGATTATGTTTTTTGTAAAATAATCGAAGTCTTTTACAAAACTCAGTTGTACTGAATTTATAGAAATTCAAAATCTAATTATGCTTATCGTTATAAACTGAAGCATAACGAAATGTAAACTAATTGACGGGTGAGAGAAGAAAAGCAACAAATCTTAATATATATATACATATATAAAGCTGACTATACTATTATAGTCTATATATATAAAAATTATGTAATTACAAATAACTGAAAATATATATAAACATAATATATATTTTAAACGTGTGTTCATTGTTTTCATTGGATCGAGGGAAAAGAAATTACAACACAAGGAAGATTCATTTCGTTTTTTGTTTATTTAGACTAAAAAATATATGTAGCTCTATGGGTAATCATACAAAAATACTTCCTAATCGCCTCGCTTTCTCCGCAATTGCTTCTTGGGAACCTTTCGTCCTTTATTGTACCGACTCGGCTCGAATTTCTTCTTTTTCCGCAGGTTCTTGGGCAGGCTTCTCAGTGTGTTATTCTTGTCGCGCTTTGCCTTCTTTTGGTTGGCCTTTTTCTCGAAGCGTTCCTTCAATTTAAACACTTTACTCTTTTTGAGTTTCTTCAGTGTTTTGTTCTTCTTCAAGCGATCCAACTCCTTTTTGCTCTTGATTTCTGTGTCATCCGGATTATCGTCCTTACTCTTTTTCGCCGAGGATGATTCGTCATCATCATCGTTGACCTTTCGCTTCCGTTTCTTCGCAGCATTGACATCGAAGTCCATGCCTGGGATGCAATTGGCATCGTCTTCCCCATCGGAGGACTCTTCCGCAGACTCCGGTTCACTCTCCTCTTCCGACGCAGCTCCACGATTCTCTCCGATGAGGTTGTTGCGCGCCGCCAGTTCATTGGTGGAGAGCTCCACGATTTTCACCTTAACGTCGTCATCTTCGTATTCGTCCTCGTTGGCCTTGTCCTGTTCGGTGAGTTCCTTCAGCGGCTCGAATGTCTTCTTCATGTGTTTAATGCCATCCTTGATCTCCTGGCGAATGCGCTTGCGTTCCTCTTTGATGCTCCGTTCCAATTGCTGCTTCGCACGATTCTTGCGTTCAGTTTTCCGCTTCTGGAATCCTGTTAAAAACTCTCTACGAATACATTTATTTGGTTCTCATGAATTGGTATTGGTTCAAAAATGTCCCTACCTTCTTTTTTTGGGGTCGAAAACGATTTCAACCTTTTTCTTCACCACTTTCTTGCGGTGTCATAGTTTATAAAGTTAATAGAATAAATAATAGAAGAGGTTTGTTTTCCTTTTGCTGGAGCACATGCGACGGCGTTGACAGTTCGTTGACAGTAAATAATGGGGGAAACACATTCGATGCGTCAACGACACAGCAACACGACGACAACATGGCGTCGGAGACACAATTTCACCAGTGCTGCCAAAACGCGAAAAAACCGGCCATTTTGAATGGAAACTTCCATTAAACTTCTTTCGTCAAAATTTCCAGCTCCGAGCAGACAAAAGTTTTTGTTATATTTTGCAAACATTTTTTTGTTACGTTTTTCTGTAGCTTCCCTGGATGACTCCTGTCATTTTGATTTCGCGCCAAATAAATATCTCCTTCTCTGTCTCTCTCTCTCTCTCTCTGCTCTCTCTGTCTGATCCAACCAAGTTGAAATTAAATAAATGTGAACTGCATAATCGTCAATAAATAATTTTGAATAAACA
>CM029563.1:31302902-31369599 GCA_017309665.1 Coelopa frigida | reverse complement strand
CTATGAATGACTCCCGGGTTGAACGAACGAACGGCTCGTCCTCGCCCTCAGTTTATTCTTTGGGTGGGCGGTGACCTCCCACGCCCTCCTCATCCTTCTCCATGGCCCGCCCTAGAGTCCATTAGCGCTGTTTGTTGTTCCCAGAGGTGTGCTTGTTGTTATTGTTGTGTCTAGTATGTCAATTTAGTTCTATTTTATTTCCATTCACATCGCCTGAATGTGGACTAATTTACTCTGAGTGGCGACGAAGGAAGGATGGAGAAGAAGGAATCGAATGAGATGGGATGGGAACCATGAAAATCGAATGCCATGAGGAAAACATCATCCATTCAAATAGAATCTCTCGTGCCTGGCACCGCTGTTAACACGATGATAACTACTGTGCCAGCGGGACCACACACAAATACATCGACACTTAAACCATACTGACATATCAGAGCACAACCCCATCATGTCTCAGACACAGAAATCTGTCTGTCAAACTGTCACATTTGCTCGTCCCCGATCTCGATGTGACGTGTTTATTATGCACACATCGCTCCGGAGAATCACGCCCAGTCGAGGCCGGAATTCAACCAACACCGACCACATTCGGCATCATGCTGAGCATCCTCACAATCCTCATCATCATCATTCGCACAATCATCCTGATCACGATCTTCAACATCGTCGTTTTCCTCATCATTATCCTCATCTTCGTCATCTTCATCGTCGTTCTCTTTATCATCATTCTCTTCATCGTCATCCTCTTCATCATCTCATTCTCTCCACCATCATCATCCTCTTCATCATCTCATTCTCTCCACAAACATCATCCTCTTCATCGTCTCATTCTCTCCACCAATCTTCATCCTCTTGATCTTCACAAGAGCCACCTTTTGCCGTCGCTTCTCTGTCCAGGGAACAGCCCCAACCGACCGGACGACCAACCGACGCCTCTGCAAACGAAGCCACGCCAAGTGCAACCGTTGCCACCAGTAATCGTCGTCGTGATTGTCGTTGTCGTGGTCTTCAACCGGGTCGTACTGCCTCCGGATCCACCAGTTCCAGCACTCGTTTAATTCAAATTCAAATTTAATTAGTCTTCCAGTGAAATAATATTTGTGCGATCATAAAATGCAGCTTGCAGCCACTGGGACGCTCCCTCCTCAGTCGAACAGAACCGAGCCCTCCGTCTCTCGCACCCCTCACCCAACCCGCTCTGAGTCACTTCGTCCCTCCGCCACTCGGGTCGGGCGCTCGGCAGCCAGATCAAGTGGGCTGCACATGCGAGCGACTGACGACGACGACCGCCACCGACTCCAGACCAGACGGCAAGACCAGACCGGGCCAGCACCAGGCCAGACCAGACCATGTGGGATTATGACGCGACAGCACTTAGGAGTTCCACAGTTGTCAGTTTGCTGTTGTTGTTGATGCCGTCGTCGTCGTCGATGTCGTTGGGGCAACTCCTCGGGGCACATCTAGGCAGGGCTGGATCGTTCTCCATCCGTCTGTTCGTCCGTCTGTCCATCCATCCGTCCGTGTGTCCGTCTGTCTGGCGTTGGTATCGCATGTGACACTCAGATTAGCTACTTGCATTCAGCGCCCGCCTTGTTGTCTCTCATTGCTGCGGAGCCCCAGCGACGTCGCAATTAGAAGATGATCTGTCCAATGATTCAACGCGCCTCACACCCAACTGTTGGAGATCGCTGTTGGAAACTGGAATTTGTACTCTCTACATCATCCCACATCCCACTCTTTTTAGTCGTTCTCAAAGACCTTCTTGTCCAGATTTTTTCTCTTTGTTTGGATTCCTCCCACTATCACTCTTTCCTTTCATCCCATACTCTGTTTCTTTAGGCCTGCCTTTAGGCTTGAGTCTCCCTCTCTTTTAAAGAACTCTTTCCACTCCTCTTACTGCTTTTACTCCGATGTCCATGCGGCTGTCAGTCCACAGTCTGTCCGTCCATGTGTCTCTGGATAAACAACCAGCGGGGGAGCGTCACAAGTAATCATTTCTCCTCCAGTAGGATGACACTTGTTCAACCTCCGCCCCTTGATTGTGATTGTTGTTATTATATCATATTGTTGTTGTTAAATCGTTGATGCTGTTGTTGTTCTAGAAGTTGCACCATATTTATTTGCCTCTCTAAACGCTCACTTAATCACGATGTCAGATTGTCTGGACTGCATTCTCAGTCTGGTCTGGTTCTGGTTCGCATCTGATGGGATCGGTTCTGGTCTGATCTGATCTGGTCTCTGTCTCCATCTGGTTTCGCATCGTTTTGGGTTCCTCCATCCTGTTGATGCTGCTCCGGTTGCGATCTGTCATCTGCCAGATGGGATTTCAATGTTCGTTGACATCCGTTGAGAGGACGAGTCCAAGTCCACGTCAAGATGGACAGCGTGTGGGCTGCTGTTGACGAAGTGTTCGTTCTGCTTTGCTTTTCTCATTCCAAGCCAACGACAATGACAGGTGATGAACAAGTGGAAGGTTGTATTAATTTCAACTGGATCTTAAGACGATCTCATCCAGATCCGGAAATCTCACTTTGAATCTGGATCGATGAAGTAGTTTTAAGTTTTAAGATCAATCAATAGATCAATCAGAAATCCAGTAGGTGAGATCGGTTCAACACCTTCTCACCTCATAAGACAACGATGATGATGATGAAGTGTCTGGGGGTCCGCCTCCCACGCAGCCGCCTCCTTCTGACCACCCAGAATTGAGTCATTGTCTAAGATTGAGAGATGACAGCCAGCCCCGCGGAGTCTGCGAACGCTGTCCACGGCTCCAGCGACTCCATCGTCATCGCCTTCGACTCTGCTTCCTCCGTCTTCTCCTCCTCCTTCGTTATCTCCTCCTCCGTCGTCGCCTCCTCCACTGGTCGTCTGGGCCAAGCGCGATCCACGAGCACAATGTAAATAATTTGTTAGACAATGAAGTGGCCATGCGACCACCGACTGCAGCCAAATTAGGTGGCAACGCCGCATGTTCAATCCGCCGTGCTATCGATTTATGGGTGGAGGAGCCCCCCAATGGATGGAGGGTCAGATGAGGGAGGTTGGAAGGCGGTAAAGGACGGTGTCCAATGCTCATGACCAGACGCTTCTCGCTTACACAATCTAATCATGCGTCCCCTGGGTGTAAACGACGACGACCGACCGACCGACCGATCGACCACAACGATGTTGTTGTTGTTGCTCTTGTATTTATGGTAGCCCGAGGGAAGGTGGTTGGGGGTCGTGTTCGGGTGAGTGGAGGAGAAGGAGACGCAGGAGACCGAGACCAAAACCAAGACCACATTGTGAGTGAGTTATAAAAATAGAATTTGACAAACTATCGTTGATTAGGGAGGGAACGAGAGTGAGAGAGGGAAGGAGGGAGGAAGAGAGGAGAAGAATAAGGAGAAGAGAAGAGCAAAGGAAGAGGACGAGGAGGAAGGGGGGAGAGCGAGAGTCCGGGGAATGTGGTGTGTAACGAGGACACGGCGACGCATGCGCACACGAAGCGCGTTGTTGTCGTTGTTTTTGTTGTTTCTATGCTCATTGTTGTTCCCCACTAACGTTGTTGTTGTTGGTATTTATGTTGTTATTTTTTTTTTCAATTATTGTTGTTGTACATGTCAGTAGGCGCGGTCGCAATCGCACTCTTCGCACTCATGTCGTCTAGTCGTCTGATGTTGTTGCTGGTCGAGGTGCGACGATGTACTCGGTGTGTATTTGTTGTTGTTGTTTTTATTATTGCTGGTATTGATTTCGTGACTGTAGTTGTTGTTGTTGTAGCTGCGGCTGATGTTGTCACGTGTGTGGCCAATTGTTGGCTAATTATAGGAACATAATTTTAAACTATGTTTCATGCTTGTCTCGTTTCGTCTTCTCTCCTTCCCCTCTCTCTTCTCACTCCCCTATATATTACGGATCCCTCCCCTAACGTTTCGATGGCATTTTCGTCTGCGCATGCGCGACCGTCGACATGTTGTTGTTGTTGTTATTGTTTTTATTTGTCGTAACGTCGCATCGGATCCCGTCGACAATTTGTTTTGCATTTGACGACAGCAATAAAAATTATGTCCGCGATGTTTCTCTCTCTCTCTTTCTCTGTTGAGTTGACAACTTGTTGCTTTTGGTGGTTTGGTTTGTTTTGTTTTGTTTTGTTGTTTGGTGTATGGCGATTAGTGTCGTCAGTCTGTCTGTGTGTCCGTCCGTCCGTGTGTCTGTTAGTTTATCAATTGTCGTTGTTGCTGTTTGTCCGATTTGTCGTCGCCTGTCTAATTGTCATGCGCACCTCGGCACCGGATATGTTTGGCAGTCCTGTCGTTCGCCCATGTTTATCGCCGCGCCGTCCCGTTTTGGCCCGAAGCGGGTCTTGGGCCAGCGACATCGAAAATTGAGGTTCGATTTAAAAATAACATCGACCACAACGATTCGGGAATTTATTTATAATTTCAAGAGGAAATTGCTGGCGCACAGGAGGTTCCGTTCCGTGCCCATAGGAGGCTCCTAAGGGAATTAGTGTTAGGGTTGCCAACTGGCATATTAAAGAGGTTGCTTCACAACACCCTCCCTCCTCTCTCTCACTCTCTCTCTCTCTCTCTTTCTAATTATCTTTCACACAATCTTCTTCCGTGCTTCCGAGAAATTGACCGCTCGTTTAGAGCCGAGTTCTTCTCGCTTCTGGCGGAAAAACGTGCCTACTATTTGTTACAATAACAAATTTAACAACAGCACCAACAACTGCAATCATGATCAACCAAATCGACATCTATCCGATCTGACTTCTATATAATTTCACTTTAATTAGCATTTGTTTGCAATTAATTGTTCATGCAAATACAAAATTGTTTGTTCTTGCTCTTACCGATAGTTGTTGTTTTTTTGTTTTTACATTTTGTTCACATAGTATATTGAATTGTCAATTGGTGCTGTTTTTGTTGTTGCTGTTGTTCTTGGAAACGTTTAAAAATAGCTTTCTTTGTATAGGTCAACTTTGTGAGTGCAACGCAAATACAATAACTAAAATCAATTGTGATAAACAATATCAACAACGTGTAAATTTAGTTGAACTTTGAAAACACTCTACTCTTTTACACTGGATAGAAAATTAGAAAGTTTTGAAATAAAATTTAACAATTTTTGCTATTGAAGACTCTATCAAAATAGATCATCATAATTTTTTAAATATTCGAGATCAAATATTTCATGATAACAACTTTCTTCACTTCTTATTTTAATAAGACATTCTAAATTAAATAAATTATTTTTATTAAATTCATTACGCCGAAAGAAAGGATGAGCTGGATGAACATGAAATTGTGAAAGAGTCAAAATTCCAGGCAGGGAATAATTCAAATATTTTTTTCACTTATGAGAAATTATTTTTATCGATCATGAAATCGACACAATATCACAATGAAATAGTTTTTATATTGCAGCCATGTGCGATTGGAAATCTTGTGATATTGAGTTAATTTCAGAGTTCATGATCAAGTGATCCAAATGATAACCACCCGGAGTCTCCAAAGACCTGTCGTAGCCACCCAGTGGTGGAATCGCCTCCCGTCAGATGTTATTGAATACCTGTATTTACGTGTTAACTGATTGATGTGATTCTGATGGGATGGGAAGGAAGGTGTGGCTCGTGACACGAGACGAGCACACGAAGGTGAAGATGAGCAGCTGTGAGCGTGGGTTGTGGGAATGCGCAAACGACGACAAAGGGTGGCGGAGGCAGTGAAATCGTGGAGCAGTTGCAAAGCCGCCATTTGAAATGCGAACAATATTGATTCTAAATGATGCAATCGCACCTGCTGCAAAACAATAATAATAATGATAATAACAAACAATATGCAAATCTATCGTCAGCCGATGACAAAGTGCAGTCCACGAGGCTCGGCAGCACTTGTCAGAGGAAATATTTCAATTGTCGGCGATGATATTGCGGCAACACCAGTAGCAGCAGCATGCGATGCTGTTGACATTTGCGGCGACAACGACGACGTCGGATGCCATTTTTCAGGCTTTGAATTTTGCAAATTCCTCACGAGATGGCGACAACAAGCATCAAACAAGCAATGGCAGAAAAGAAAAATCAAAAACAACAGTAGCAACATCGCCAGACTCAAACATTATCAAAAATCTTGGCAGCATCTTCGGCGACAAACAGATGTCGTTGTTATTATTGTTGTTGCTGCAGTTGCTGGCAAACCGAGTGCGAACATTCGCCAGAGGCGAGAAATTATGATTTGAATGGGAAATAAAACGAAGCACAGCAACAACAAAGCGACGACAAATCCACCACATAAACACCTGCAGCGATCGTTGGCGTTCGATTGCATGGCTGCAGCATCGGCCCATTGTCGGCCACCCCATTGCGGTCCATCGGGCCCATTGTGCACGGACCATCTGTTATCGGAGCGCCGATTATGACACACAGCAACATGTTGTCGCCGTCCCGCTATCCAAATACGTCCGACGACGTGCTCTGTGCCGTCGCCGAAACGCAACTCGACGCACTCTCCGAATGTCGGCCACATTTCGGGCGCATGTCCGAATTCGGCGCTGGACCGAGTGGACTGCGAGTCGACTCCAATCGCATCGCATCGCATTGAGTGGATTCGAGCCCAGCAGCTCGAGGCTCAGAAGCTGTGGCAGCAGCAGCGACGACAACCAAGTGTTGGCAACGCCGAAAAAGGCATCCGTCGGCGGCTGGTGGCTTGCGGCCGACAATCACTGCCGCTCGCTCGTGTCCCTTGTCGGTCTCTGTCGGTCCCGACGCGTTGTACCACTGACCATACATAGGAGCTCCGGCCGACAGTTGGTCGCCACTAGGCCCAAATGGTCGTCGTCGGTTGTCGTCGCAATCATCGCCATCGTCGTTGTCGGCGTCATCGCGTCATTTTTCATTTGATTTTGTCGCTCATCAATTTGGGTTCCCTTTTTGGACATCGTCCATTCGTTCGTCTGACCATCCAGCCACATGGATTCATCATCTGTTTGTCTATCTGTCAGATCGTCCTTCCGTCAGTTAATCTGTCCGTCTGTCTGTTGCTAAAACCCCCCCGGAGCAACTGTTGCAGCCCCCGCCGCCCCCTTTCTTATTTGGTTTGTCACCAATTCACCGATGAACATGTTGACAGCGACATGACATAGTCGCTCAGTTTTTGTTGTTGTTGCTGACGTTGTTGTTGTTCCCGATGTTATTGTTTTTGTAGCACTTTTTTTGGAGGCTTGGCGTTGCCAATTTTGTTTCCAACTTGTTACAACAAACTGCAATCGATTGCAGTTAGTAGTTGTTGTTAGGACATACATATATGTAGTTTAATTTTTTTTTTTTGTGTCGGTGTAGTTTAATATGGTTGTTGTTGTTGTTGCTGTGATTGTCACTATGGTGTTGTGCTAGTAGTTGTATTTGCCACAAGCACCTTCCACGAACATGGAGGCGAACTTTGTAAACGTCAATTTCGTGTCAACCGAACCGAATTGAAATGGATTGAATTGAATTGAATGAATTGAAATTAATTGAATGAATATTCGGTTTCACTTATTTACCACTTGCATTATCGGCTATCTGAGAGAAAGACGATAAAATATTGGGAATGGGATGGAAATATTTAGCCAAAAATAATAGATAATAGTTTGAGCTAATTTCAAAGAGATCATAGAAATATTTCTAAAAATATTTATCTTTAAGGACAACACCTCTTACATTTCATTCCAAACTTTTCTTGACACAGATCCTTGAATATATTTTGAATTCTATTCTAGAATCCACATGCGATTATCACTTGTAGTTGAAGATAACTGTAGAAAAGAGAGAAATATTAATTTAGAAATTATTTGGAATAGTTAAAAAGATAGAGACTATCCAGCAATTACTTATTGTTCAACACATATTCAATAAAAAAACATTTATTTGTAGAAAATAACCGAAAGGTAAAACAAAACTATTGACACCATCATAAATAACAGCAAAAGCTTCAACAGCAGATATTAGCAAGAACATCAATAAAAGAAATCTATAATCAAGACAATCCTCATTAGCAACAACATAATCAAGAACATTATCGAAAACATCAACAGCACTAAAACGGAAAGCATTAAGAACAAAGCAAAGCAAAGACACTCACGAAAGAAACATAAAAAGGGCTAACAAAAAAAATGCCAAAAGATCAGTGGGCGTGTGGAGTGAAAAAGGGTGAAAAGAGCACTCGCATGCATAAATAACTCAATGCTATAAATTAACAAAATTTTAACCCATGGCATCATTATGATAACGATGACTCCGACATGCGATGAGAATGATGACAACAACAACAAGATGATGAAGATGATCATGCGGACACCTCCTCCATCGTACGAGAAAGCAACACGATCATTATCATCATCATCATCATCATCAACGGCACGAGATCGCGGCAGCAACATCTGAACCCCATTTAGGGAACATGTGGGAGACACACAAGGAGTTCCCGAAATAGTGTGTTAATCGTCGCTTTATGTCTTTCCACCGAATGCCCGATGGGGTGGAGCGCCAGAGGGGGATGGAGAGAGAGAAGGTTGGGGCCAGCGACATGCCACACACCCTCCACAGCTCATCCCATTCGTTTGAGAAAGGAACTTCCGAATTGAGAGACACGATCGGGTAAAAAACGATCGCAGGGAAAGAAGAACGAAGAAAGGAAGGAGGATGAGGAGCACATATGGAGGAGTCGAACGGGTCGAAGGGTGAATCTCTTTGACATCAGACAGACCGCGGAGTGCGTGCGTGAATCTGTTACAAATGTGTTTGCGATCAGATTTAGAATTCCAAGATCAACCCATTCTCCATCCCTCTCACTTCTCCAACTTGGGGGAAGGACGGTGGTTGGGGCAGCGGTAGGTGTTGTGTTGGGGCCAACATATGGCATCGTGTCATTCGGCGGTTGTTCGTCGTGTACCTTCTGTAAAATTTCAATTCATTTCATTTTTCATAAAATATTAACACGTTCCATATGCTCGCCACATTGCAATCTTTTATATATAAATCGGAAATCGCTTCAACTTTTGACACCGTGTGGAAAGGGGGAACGGGGAGTTGCGGGTTTATTTGTCGGGTGGTTCCAACGAGTTGGGTATATATATATATTTTTATGTACTACATCCGCAGTCTATGAAATGCAGATCGTAAGATGAAACACACACCAAATGAACTTCTTTGATGTGTTCGACGGATGGATGGATGGACAGACAGACAGACCACTGTCGAGGCAGACAGATGGAGAGGGAGATGGATGAATGGGCTCTTCCGCTCTTTGAGGAATTGGAGAGGCGCCGGATGGAAAGAGTTGTGAATCGCTGTGTGTTTGGCTTATCGAAGACTCAGTGGATCTTGAAGCATGCATCGATCCACCCCGAAGGTTCCGCATCAAACCACAAATCTATCAGAGCCGCATCGCGTCTGGCGCCACACAGGAAGGCTGGATATCGAACCCGAAGCTCACTAAGTCTGTGAAGCTTAAGCCTGGCCCCTGGTTGCATCATCATTCCATCGAAGGCGTGGCTGGGAGGTTGCATTGAAAATGTTTTCTCCAAAAGCAAACGAGAAACAAAAAAAAATGCTCAAAGTTACTTGGGATGAGGTTTCGGAATTTTTTGGAATTCAACAATACCAGATCGAGGGATCGGGGCAACCAGATCGCCGTTGCTTGCGAGAGTCTCACAGGTGTGCGCAATCAATCAACGTGATCGCATAACAACAACAACAACAACAAACAAAACAAAGCAAAAACAACAACAACCAGAAAAACAAAAAGTATAAAGAAAACAACCGTGTTTTGTTGTTTTCCGTTTAAACAAAAGCGCCATTTGTTTAACAACTTCACTGGCTCGATCGCCCAGCGACGCAGATCACGTCGTAGATCTGATCACAGAGAGAGAGAGAGAGAGAGAGAGGGAGAGGGACAGAGATACTAGAGAGGAGGCGACCAAAGCGTTCCCACAAATTACGCATGCGTTAAGCTTCCACTCCCTCTCTATCTCTCCCTCTCGGTCTCACTCACCTTCGGCCATTTAAATTCACAGCCCGTAGCGGTCGAAAAGCGAACAGAAATAAACCGATTCCGAGGAAGAGACGCCAAGGCAGAACCCAGAAACCTGTTGATCTCAAGCCGACGATCGACAGCTAGTTCGATGTCTATCTCCCTTTGCCTCTCTTTCTGCTACATGTCTGTATGTCCGTCTGTCTGTCAGTTCGTCATCAGTCATCAGTTGATCATGAAAACTTTTCCAGTTCCATTGTCAAAATTTGAACCATCACCGAACCGAACTGCGCCGCACCCTGAAGCTCTTCAACGGCGATCGCTCCGAGTCTCGGCGGCCGCTGCTCTGATGTTGTTCGTTCGCCCCGGACCAGACCGGGCAATGACCATTTTTGGGATGTGGTTCTCTCTAGCCTCGTTCTCTGGCCGGAGTCCCCACAGTGGCTCCAACAGCGAACCGACGACCGAACCATGGCTTCGCGCATTCTTCCGTTAATTAGTTCATCGTTCGTCGATGGAGCGACAACGACGAGTGACAACGAACACCTGCAAATGTCGGGTCCAACGCAACCGCGGAACCAGGCCAGACCAGACCAGGTCGGCCTTTGTACGGACCGAACCCGGGTCGGCGTAGATCAGCGGGAGAGCTTCAATCGGTGAGGAACGGAACGGGACGGGAGCGTGATGAGGGCGTCTTCAATTGAATTCGAATGGCAGCCGTTTAATGGGATTTCATTTGTTCCCTCGCTCCACACATTCCGGTCCGATCGTCTGTCGTCGGTCTATGGAAGGAGAATACAAAGCGCGCCTCGCTGCTTAATTGACTTGTGGAAAGAAGGGGTCGATGGGGACACTCGGGGGTGGGGGTTGGGGTCTCGTCTGTCTGCCTCCATGTGACAACAATGCGTCAGCGACAAGTGTTCGCCCGATGATCGCTACTACTTTGATTTAAATTGAAATTAACATATGAATGGATGAGAAAAAGGCTGATAAATTAAAAAAATGAACGCCAAATAACAAAAGCCAAATTGTGTGGCCGCTTTCAGTGGAGCAGCCGACCGATGGTGACGGCGGCTTCAAAGCCCAACAAAGACAACGACCGACATTTGTATGGAGGTCACGCACACATCCGTCCGCGATTCACTCTCTTTTAAGGTTACCCCAATTTGTCTGGCCGTCGGTCTGTCCGCGGTGACCATCTGTCGGGCTCTTTGGGATATGTCACACCCATTTCTCTGCCTATTTTTCTGTCGGTCTAGATGTCTATTTATTTCGCATGTGGAACTGTTTATTTAAATATTTCTCTTTATAAGCTTAATTTATTTATTTCTAGTATAAATCTTTATTTATCTAATTTTTAATTTCGAAATCGTTTTCTATTTCTGACTTCTATCTGTCCTTTCATCATCACGGTCTTTGCCAATCTTTGGCCATCGGTCTCCGGTTTTGATTCTGGTTCTGGCCCACTTCGCACCCACTTGGTCTCTTTCTCTAACCATACCAGAGCAAAACAAATAATAAAAAACAAAGTCTCCCTCACGGTCTCGCTTTCGATGTGCCAAAGAAACCGTGGCGAAACTCTTTTTGAGGCCATTAAACCGAAAACAAGGCCATGCCATGCAATCGCTATCGGGTTGCATCCTCTCTGCCTTCTCTTTGTTCTTATTTGTTAGCTACCCTTCTACTTCTTCTTCGTCATGGTATCGGGTTCAGATGTGGTTCGGTGTCCGGCACTCGAATGGGGTTTCGTCTCGGATGAGTCTCGGGGGAGAAGAAGAGGAGGATGGTCTTCTGCTGTTGTGGCATTAAAAGAAGGCCACGTGAGACAAATCACACAACCACAAGTCAAAGCAAGTGCCACACCCCCACAGGCGGCTACACTGAGAGAAGAAGAGACTATTTTCGAGTGTCTCTTTCAATTTCGAGCCAACGGAAGCCGAAATGGGACAGAATGGAACCAATGGATAATTAATTGCCGCCAAAGTCTCAGCTGTGGAGGCCGAGACGCGATCAGCAGCTGGTGTAGAAAGTTTTCTTCGGGGGTTCAAAGGTAGCACAAGCCGATTGGAAAGGTTGTGAAGAGATAGCTGAATGGACGGACAGGTCATTTGTTTAATAAATAACTCCTCTTACTCTTTCCAAGTGGCTCCTAAAAGTCGTATCAAACCGCCGATCGAATTTGATTTATTTTTCTCTGACTGTTTCTGATCTGAAATCGAAGTCAAAAGCTTCTGTTTTCAAGGCGAAAATTATTTAAACAACGATATTTAAAAAGAAACAAAAATCGATTTTTTTTTGCACCAAACAATAACAACAATAACGAAGACCCAAAGAAGACCGACCCATCGTTAGCCAAGCTCTCGAAAATTTGCGCTCTGTTGAGCGCCGTCTCAGAAAACGCTTTGGGTGGCTCACGAGATCCCTCCGACGACAATGACGGCGGCTGTTGATGTTATTGTTCTTATTGTTTTTGTTTTTGTTATTGTTTTTGGGGTTGGGGTTTCCTTTGCAATTTGTTATTGTTGTAGCATTGTTGTTGTTTAATTTGTGCCTCATCATTTTCATCCTCTGCCGCTGACGACGGCGCAAGTGATTTCCGCAGCGAACTGAACTGAACTCACTTCGCCAGCAACCACACAGATTTCTTCGTTGATCGTTGTTTCATTCTGCTGTTGTTTTTGTTGTTGTTGTTGTTGATCCAATACGACGTTGTTTCTTCTGCTGTTGTTGTAGTTGCTGCTGCTGCTGTTTATCGCTTTTATTTGTTGTTGCGCTGTGCTCATAGTGTGCGCCAGAAATGAAAATGAACACGTGCGTCCGGTTGAGTTCAAATACGATCAGCGGCGGCTACAACAACACCAACAACAACATCAAAAGCAACAACACCAACACCAACAACAACAACAACAATAACGACAATAACAATGCCAACGACAACAACAATGTAAAAAAAACCCCCACCAAAAACGATCGGCATCCATTGCAACTCATCCTCAGCTGCACGAAAATTTATGTTAAAAGAGTTGAAATTATTTCATTTATGGTGATTAAAGCGTTTTCGTTGTTGTTATTATTCTTTACATTTCTTATTGTTTTTGTATTTTCGGTGGATTTACCTTTTACTCTTGTTGTTGTTGTTGTGAGATTTTGCTGCTGGACGTTGGCGATTATGTAAAAGTGAATCGTAATTTGTTGGATTTCTTTGCTTTATTTTATTTCTTTGCAAATTTTGGCACGATCTTTTTGAAGCCTCTTTCTTCAGGTTCGGGTTATTTATGGATTGTGTCATGGGAGGAAGGTGGCTTTCATAAGAGAATTTTCTTCAATGACCTCTACTCTTTTAAGAATAAGTTTCTGTAAGGGATGTATTTTTAAAAGACCCTTCAGACAACCCCTTCATCACTCAGAACTCTTTAAACTAAACTATTCCCAATTGATTAATCACCAAAATCGAGTGCAAAAACTATTGGCAAAATATCAGGACGGAAAATCCAATGAAACAGAGGGATGGGGAGATTACGACAGACCGGCCTCAACTCACTGAAAAACGGATGGACAGACAGACAGACTGACGGACGGCCGGACGTACACCATCGGACAGACATGAAAATTAGACGTAGTGCTGTTGCAAAAACAAAAGCAAGACCAACAACAAGACCAATAGCAGCAACAGCCGCCGCCGTTGCCGCGATCGAGCAATGTATGAATGAAAATGATTCCAAGCGTGAAATTTCTTTCCGGTGGCCACCAGCGATCACCACGGTTTCGCTCACGCCACCCTCCTTCGCCCCCCTCACGCCCCTCGTCACCCCCAGACCTCCGCCTCAACCTTCAGTGATGAAGTCTCATTGTTGTTGTTGTACAATGTACAATGCACAATGCACAAATTCCTATAGCGATTGCGTTCGCGAGAGATTTCACTGTTTTATTGTTGTTGTTGTTGTTGTTATAGTTGTGTTTGTTATTGTTGCTGATTTCCACTGCTGTTGGGGTCAATCAATGGAACATTGTATTCAGCTGTTAGCGATCACATGCTGGCCGCAGTTTCTCAATTCTCCCCCCTTTCCTCGCACCAATGCGCGTCCTCCCCCAAGTCTCGCCTTCTTGTGTCAATTTCTTGAGTCGTCTCACTCATGGCTTCTGTGAAATTATGTCTGGAGAAGATCGGGAGGTCCGTCTGTCTCCCGAATGAATGAATGAATGAATGCTCGTGTTTGTTCCCTGCGATTTATCAACTCATTGCGATTCTCGCACATTCCCATGCAGGTCGTCGGTCGTCATCGTTGACGCCAACGTCAACGTCTGATCATAGGGATTGACATCCGTCGATCACCGTAGTCGACTGCAACTTGCGATAAGAACCTTGATTTTGGAATTTAATTCCAGGAAACCTATTCGAATTCCTTCGACTCGATTAAAAGACGGGCGGAAGATTGGTCTCCAAACTGGATTGTTTCAATCGATCTTCTCTTGCACCTGACACTTTCTCCACCCATCGAAGACATCTTCATCTTCTTCTTCTTCGATGGCAATTAGCAGCTTCCCTTCTTCTCCTTCTTTCTCTGCGCCACACGCATCACTTCCGTTTCCTCTCGCTCCCAATAGGCCCGCATTTCCGCCGGTTGCGTCTAAACAACTTCCTTCCATCGTTTATCTTCACCTTTCGCTCTGTCTCCGGCGTGGCCACCGCCCGACCGCCCCATCTCACTCCACCAGTCCACACCCATCACTCACTCTTCACACTCTCGCCGGCTATCTATTCCCCATCTCTTCGTCGATCGCTCGTTCATGTGGGCCGACACAAGTTCCGCTCCCAATTGATCTGATCCGGCGGGTCTCCTCCGTCGATCGTTCGGTGGGCTCTAATTGCTTCTGCTTCTCCATAGCCTTCTCCAATGTCTCTGTTTATCTTTGTGGCTGGCCTCTTCCCTCGAGGCGAGATCTGAGTTCCTCCTTCCCCCACCTCTTCGTCACCAATGTTGTATACCCTTCCGACTCTGTCTCGATGGTCTTCTTTCTATGATCCTCCCCGGCCTTTTGATCTCTTCATGCTCGTCTCTCGTCTTTCCCGATCTTTCTCATTCCTGATCTCTGTCATTGCTAAGATCTCGTTTTCCTCCATCCCCTGATATTGAGAGGATAGGAATCTTCATTTTCCTCTTCCTCCGCGGTCACTTCTCCATCCATCTCCATCGATTTCCCTCTCGATCTCGCCACCTCCGCCGTCACGACCACGTGCGTCGTTTGCTCTGCTCTCGATAGCGATCATCTTCATCAGCGTCATCCGTCGTCAACAGCATCTTCTCCATCTTCATCATTGTCAGCAGTCACAATAACAATAACAACAACATTAAAAACAAGAACTATAACAACAACATCAACAAAAACTATAACAACAACGACATCGTCAGCATCGTCGTTAAAATGTTCAATTACCGTGCGCCAGAGGATCATTTGACGCGGTTCGTTGCAATTTGCAGCCGGCGCACGATCTGTTTAGGAGTTGCCAGATATAAACTATGAACAATTGGAAACGGAAGTTGCCACTCGCTCACACAAACACACACACTCACAGTCAGTCAGTCACTCACACTTGTCTGGCATGCGGTCGTGATCGGTGATCCAGTTTGTTATCGCTGTCGCTGAGATTTATTTACTTGATTTTTATGATGATTTCTTGATCGCAACCGGTGGAGATGGCGTTGATCGTTCGCTAAGAAAATGTATGTTGTTATTATGAGGAGGATCTCTTAAAGTCTCCGTAGTGATCTTCTCTCTCTGGAAATCTTTCGATGGCATTTTGATCTTTCGATATTCTCCTTAGTGGAGTGAAACTGCACTCAATATAATCATAAATGATAATTTCGAACCAAATTATCTCTGCATCGATCGTCGGCTACTGCAGTTGGTCTGTGAAATTATCTCCCCCCCCCTGACCATCGTCGTCCCCTCATTATCTGATCCGGCATCCGAAATATTTCTTTGCATTCCCAATTAACGCCGATCGTTGCATAGCAGAAATATATATATAGTATACCACCATATATGTATGTCTGTGTATCTGAATGCAGTTGATTATTTTGAACCTTGCGTTGAACCGTGTTGTCTGCGACGAAGTCAGTTTTGTTGTTGCATTTATAATCGTTGCTGTTGTTGTGCAGACAACATCTGCAATTGTAAACTCACACCAAACCTTGGATGAGTTAATGACATTGAATGGGGTCATTATGACAATCGACAACAACAACAACAACAACACAATATCAACAGTAACAAAGACCACTGCGCCGACGGCGAGAAGAACCGATCGGCAAGTCAGCAATTTAATGCAAGCGCAACCAAGCAATGAACGGCAATGACAATCCATACAACTTGCAAGACACTTGCGATTCCTCACCTCGCCTCGCGATTGCGATTCCGATTGCCGCGTGGAAACTGTAATGTGAGAACGGCGATGACCGGACGGCGGTGGGTCGACAATCGCTTGTCGTCGTCGACGACGCCATGGCACTGACGATCGGTCTATGGCAGCAGCTCCGACAGTCGGTTGTTGCTCCGACCGATCGGTTGTGTTCCCTCGATCAGACGTTTGGTCGGCCAATCGTCGGTTGGTCGGTCACTCGCATGCATTATGTTGGGGCAATATGCGGTTGCCTTTGCACTATTGAATTAAGTGTAGTTAAGTCGTAAACATTTTCACACAAATCTCTAATACTCGGCACTCCATACTTGGCTAATGACTAATTTCCAATAATCGCCCTCTTAACCGCAGTCTCGGCAGCCGCACGTGTGAACCGCGTTCCGTTCGATTATGGAATTAATTGCGATCATTTGAGTCTCATAGACATTGGGCAGGAACTCTACTCGATTAAAAGCCACAGTGGGATCATGGTTGAAGGCCATGGTTCCATTCGGAAGATTTTTGATCGAGAAATGGCTCCAAAAAATTTCTCTTAAAATAATCTTAGCAAGATCGATCCTTCAGAGAGATTTCGAAAGACCTCTTTCCGATATGTTCGCAACAATTCCTTTATTTTTGTAAAACGCACATCAAATGATCATTACTAAAATATTTATAATTTCCCCAGATAAGTTAATTTTCAAAATAATACGAAAGAATAGAGATTTTTTCAAAACGGGTTTTCTTGCCAAAGGCCTCACGTACGAAAGTTCTGAGGTCCTCAGAAAAAATCAGCCTTACTTCGGGGCCGCCAATAACGTGTCCCTGCTCCGCCCACACCACACACCCATTATCAGCTGAATCACGACAGAGAACCTCTGGGGCTTGGACTTGGGCAATCGATATGCGATCTCGCGTTTCGCGATCTTTATCAATGGGTTCGCAGAAAAATGCTTGCACGCAAGAGTGAACGCCACAAAAAAACAACAGCAACAACCTGGTACCAGTGAACAACAAACAGCAACAACAAGACAAGACGATGAACGAGAAGTGCTGTCGAAGAGAAAAGGTTCTCGCATGCAGCTGTAAATGCACATAACTTAGGCTATTATCACGCAAATTGAAGATAAACATCTCAAACATCTGAGCTGCTCACAGAGATCAACTATCTAAAATGGATCGTGCCCGTCTCACCATGGATCGCATGGTATCGCATCGGAATATGGTATGGATGGCGTGGCTTGGTGTGGTGTGGTGTGGAGCGGACCAGATCGGATCGGTCCACGATCGGATTCGAGATCGTGTGTCCGTCGCTCGAAGGGTTTCGCAGGCGGCCGACGAGCGAGTCGAGTGTGCGTGTTGAGAAACCTGGCTCGCGGGCTCCAACGCCTTGCAAGAGTCAGTCCCGAAACAAAAGGCGACAAGTGTCTCAACTTGGGGTCCATTGTGTTCGTTCCTCCTCCTCGTGGCCTCGTGGCACGCACGCTCCCCCCGCCACCCGCAGCCCGGTTCGCCATCGGCTGCTCCATATAGAGTGCTCGCGATCACCACTCCCAACCATAAAAATCGATTACTTGCCATCGATAGCGCGGGCTTTGGTCGAGGAGAGAAGGGGAGGCGGGTCCAGGACGGGTGGCGACGGGCGAACATCACTGTTTTTGTTGCTTATGCCGCAACGTAACGCAACACAAACGCAATGCAATGTAACGCGACGTGACGACATTAAGCGATCGCGTGCGAGACAACACTCGGCGCTCGATCGCTCCATCGCTCGCACAATAAACGCCATCACATTGACAGACGAGGACAGACGGATAGCCGAGATACCAACAGACGGACGGACGACGAACTGATAGACATAAAGACAGACAGACAGACAGTCAGCCGGTAAGACAGCAAGGCAGACAGCGAGTGAGACAGACGGAGGCTTTCGTGTTATCTTCCGATGGGATCTATTTTCGCTCAATGCTCGCAAATTCCTTCGGCTTCAAATTGGCTTCCAGTCGACGATCCAGCGGTGGTTGTTCCAGTGGTTGATGGTGTTGCTCTCAATCCTCTTGTTGTTGTTGTTTATGGTGGCGGTGGCAGCCGTAGTTGTTGTTGTTGTTGCTGAGCATTTTAAATTAACGCCAGTGCTTCGCCAAACGAGGTGTGTTCCGGAGCGAAGCTGTCACACGTTCGCATGGTTGCTCCTAAAACCCAGTCGCCCCTCCCTGCCACCACCTGTCTATCTATCTGTCGGTCGGTCGGTTGGTCTGTCGGTCGCTTGGTCTGCCAAGATGTCGGCTTTCCTTCTCGATGTCTTCTTCTCTTTTTTATTGTTACCACTAGAGTGGTGTTGTTATTGCCATAGTTATCTTCCAATCTGTTCACGGAACATTCACGGCAGTTGTGCTCACGCGCCCTCCGCTCGCAGCGATCCCGCCCGACGTGCGCCAGTCGTCGGCGGCAGCGCGAAATCACGGCCTAGAAATCTTGCCACTCGTTGCACTTGCAGCCGGAACGCATGTTGATCTAATTGCGTAGTCAAGTGGGGCCGGCGGGGGGAGGTAGAGGCGGAGGGTGAGTTGTGGACACACTCGGTTCGGTTGACCATGAGCGTGCGCGGGAGGCCGTTGGACTACGATTGCAAGGTGGACACGGTGCTTGAATTCGATCTATATACTATAGTGAATGGGTTTGGGTCACGAGGTGCAGATCGAGATCGAGGTGGTAAATGAGAGTAAAACAGAGCCAGACAACTAAGAGGGACGAAGTAAGAGCAATTGAGGATCTATAAAGAGGACATGACTGGGGATCCTCAATCAACACGTTCCACCAGAAGATCAGCTCCGTTCAAATCCCACTCAACATTCCTGTGTTGATATCATTCCTCGTGCAGTATTTCCTTTTTGCGCCCAGTGTAGGCATCTTCCATTCCAGCCGATCCGGTCTGTTTCGATGTGATCCCGAGTGGACAGAGTTTTGTCAGCGAGCGATCGCGTGTGGCGGCTCCGGCATTCAGATGTTGTTTCCCCCTCGTTAAACTTAGCAATTGAGATCATCGCCGATAAAAGCCTTTCAAATAACACTCCACAGAGCGATGATGCGTGCAGCAGGAAAAAAAGCAAAAGGATCGCGAAGTGGAAGAAACAACCAGAACTAGTACTAGAACCAGATCGGCCCGACCACTAGAGTGTGAGGCGAAATAGATTTTTGTAGTCGTTCTCGCAGTCGTCCAGGAGGCAATGAATGAAGTGATTTTCCAGTTTCCTTAAAGACTATCACGGTCCGAGTCGCCGACATCGACATCGTCCACATCATTTCCACGTAGACGAAGACGTCTTGTGTCTGTCGGTGGTCCGAATAGCAGCAGGGTCTACCAGCAAGAACCACAACAACAACTAGTCACAGCCACGTGATGAATGTCTATGTTTTGCGATCTAATGATCTGGAAATAAAGCTAATAAATCGCCTAACTAGACTGGGCCACTCTGGATGTGGTCCAGAGATCGCAGACCTCAGCAGGTCGCAGACGATCGCTCAGCGCTGGATGGACGCCGTGTCCCAGGCGCTGACGACGCTGATGATGAAGTTAATAGCTGTGGTAAAAGCGTATCATTAGCACAATGTTTAGTTATGTGTGGCGTGGCGTGGCCAGCTCTGGCTCAGGATAGGTTGGGCTGACTCAGATTTCCAACGGCATTCAAATCAAATGTACGGAGACCGATTGAGCGAGCCAAGATGCGCGGTGTGGACAGCTCAGTGTCTGGTCGATGGCGCAAATGATCGGCTGTGCGTCTCGCCGTCTGTCCATCGCTTTATGATTGTTTAATTTGCGCAGCACACATCGATTTCGTAGCAATTTCACGATGCTCGTCCCTGGGTCATCGTGCAGGCGGCTCCGGACCACATGGTCGTGATCGTGAAGGCTCCATTTCTGTCCGGACGCCGGTGCGCTCCTCCTCTTATGCACTTAATTAATGACCGACCAACGTTATGTTTTCCAACCCGAACAACAACAAACAACAACAGAAACGCGCCAAACAGCCTTGGCGATGGCCGAGAAGTTGTTGGCTGCCAGTTGTTGCTGTCGGTGTTGGCGAGCGATCGAGTAGATCGCTGATAACTGTTGCGCATGCGCTGTACTCGATGGGCCGCCCGCTTCGTCTGGTCGTTTCGTTCAAGGCGTTTCGTATTTATTTATGCGGAATAATTGGCGAAAGTGTTGTTGCTGCTCGTCTGTGTTGCTCTCGGCTCCAGTTGCTCCAGTTCGGCGTGGTAGCGGCGACTTATGCGAAGAGTTATTGACTGTTTACGACGGAGGGATCGATCGATCGATCGTGCGGTGCATCGTCTCCAGCATCATCGGCCCGGCTGTCGTCATCATCATCGTTGTCTCGATTGTAGTCATCATCATTGTCGTCATCGTCTCGATCGGCGAGCCACATTTCACACAGTTCGCTATAAAAGTGGACAAGACATGATTTCGTGATTTATTGCTGGTGATTTGTCGCTGGTGTCGTCGGCGGCGCTTTCTCCCCACACGGTCACGAGGCTCCAGCCGGAGACGCGGCGCCAACGAGCCCAGACGATGCGACACAGAAACTCCAGCATTTGACAAGGAGTGGCAGCAGCAGCAACAATTGCAAGGGGTGCCCTTTCACACCCAACCATAGGGGGTGGGGGAGGCACGATCCAAACGAAGTGAAGTGATGGCAAATCGGAAAGAAATGATGATCAGCTCGACTCAACGCTTGCGATCGACAATCTGAAGCTCTGGGCAAATCGAGCACATGTTGCTGCCGATGGGCTTCTGCTGCCAACAACACGGTGAAGGAAATTTCTCAATGCATTCAGCTGCTGAAGATGTTTTTGTTGTCGTTGTTATTGCCATTGCCGCTGCCGTTGTCTATTGTTGTATCGCTTCAACTGTTTGGATTTCTCCTCATCGGTCGTTGTTGTTTTTTTCGGTTTCTTTCAATGCATATTGCTTATATTTTTTCTTTTGATTTCTGCAACGGTTCAACAAACGGAACAGAAACGCCAGAGACCCAAGAAATTTCATTTTGATTGTCGAACACTTGGGTCGATCTCGCAGCCGGCAACCGCAGCACCAACAATGGAACTACACTAACAACAGTAACAACAACAACAAAAACAACCACAGTGTGGAAGTGAAATTGTTGCCGACACGATCAAGAGCGTGGAACATTGAATCACGGCTGCAGCAGAAAAGTCGTGATAAAAACGAGCGGAAAAAGAGACGATGAAGAAAGAACCCCGGCGAAGGCACCCAACCAAGAAATTATGCTCCAACAACACAGTCTCTCCCTCTCTCTCTCACTCACACACACACGTATTCAATGACACTCACTGTCTGCCCCTTCTTCTTCTTCTTACCTGTATAACTGGCGCTCATTGCTCGTGGAGCGTCCGTCGTCTCCATCGATGCGTCTTTTTGCCCAGATCTGATCTGATGAATGAACAATTGAACACGTGCGCATTTTTGCATTTCTTCTTGACTTCTCTTCTCTCACTGATTCACTTTTGCATATGAGTTGCTCTTATTATTATTGTTGTTGTTGGCAAATACGGTAGTAGAAACGCATTGAGATGCACGTAAAGGAAATGACCGATGTTTAACCTTTTGCACATAGGTCTGGAGGGCGCTGAGGGGAAACGAGGATTCGCCCATTCCGCCCTTGCCGCAGAAGGCAGAAGGACGTCTTCATCCGGATGAAGGAGATTTTTATAGCACATTTTAATACACACACAATACTTCGATTGCACTGATTTCACTTTAAAAGGACAAAACACAGACTCCCACTTCTCAAATTCCTCAAATTCAAATTCACACAATTAACAAATTGTATGTATATTAATTAATATATAATTCGTTATATTTATTATATTTGTTATTTATTTGTTTAAATTTATTCTTTTTGTTAATTAATTTAGAATTCAAATTTAGAGGTTGAAGGTGAACTTTGCTGGGGTCAGATGCGAAATGAATACTCGAATTTTAGTTCATTTTTATGCATTTTTTTTCTCAGTAAAAATGTTTTGGGCTGGTTATGGGTACTTGGACCTAAAGTTTATCAACTTTTATCACTTCACAACACTTCACTTTTTACACTTCGATCAAAAATTTCGAAGCGACATCCCTGTTTCGTCAATTTTGTAATTCAAAAACTCCGTGAACTCATTAAACACATCGATTTTATTAGTGCTTATCAAGAGCTCGTATCTACAAAAAGCAAATTACAGAACAGCTGATTTTGTTTTGGTTTTTTCATTTTTTTGTATTTGTTTTTTATTTAAAATCCGATTTTAAACTCACTACAACAACTGTTGTGGTTGATCTATAATTCATGGATGAATTAATAAAATTAACTAGCTTATTACCAGATTATGAGGATATCAAACGCATTTGTTCCAATGAGGGAGAAGCTGACTATATTCTGAAAATGTCCACCTGCAACATCAAATCCATACAGGAGAACGCAAAAGAGATATCTTCCTCGGGTGCTTTGGAGGTTTCTTTTTTGCTCCAAGCCTTAATGGACAAGTGTTGGGAACGCATTCACACCGGTCACTTCAGTGAGGTGCCATTAGCGATTCGAAAGATATATGCGATTGCAAGCTACTTCAGAGTAAGCACATAATTGAAGCATATCGGATAAACCCAAAGATTAATTAATAGATTTTTTATATTTTATTTGAAAGTTTGCATCCTGCTCAGGTGGAAAAATGCAGTGAAGTTTTGGACGATGCCATTCTCATTGGCTGCACACAGAACTTGTACCCACTAAGCGATAGTCTACAGGAAAAACTGATAAAATTCTTCGAGTTGACTCTTGGTTAGAAAAAAGAAAATAAATAATACAAAATATAAATAAAAACCTATTTGTTTTACAGGTGAACAATCTGAAGATTCATTGCCTATAATAGAGAAACTGGAACGTCAAAAACTGCCTTGTGATATCCCACAACTTTACTGTCCATCCGTGGAGATATTTCACAATGAGTACTTCGATTGCTTGAAACCTGCTCTTCTGCTCAATACTATCAAGCACTGGCCGGCTTTGGAAAAATGGAGAGACCTGAATTACATCCTACGAGTGGCTGGCAATCGAAGAGTGCCTATCGAAATTGGGTCCAACTATGCCACAGATGAATGGTCACAGCAACTGGTTAAAATGCGCGATTTTCTTCGCCGACAATTTGCGAAATCGAACAAGGATGCCGAAACGGACATTGAGTATTTGGCGCAGCATGAGTTATTTGACCAGATTCCTGCTTTAAAACAGGACATTCGTATTCCGGATTATTGCTCTCTTGGTTGCCAAACCTCATCTGTGGATATTAAAGCGTGGCTAGGTCCAACAGGAACCATTTCTCCGCTGCATTTTGATCCCAAACACAATTTACTGTGTCAAGTATTCGGCGCTAAGCGAATTATTTTGGCTGCCCCCATCGAAACCGCCAATTTGTATGCCTATCAGACGGAATTCCTGGGAAATACGTCCCAAGTCGATGCGGAACATTTGGATGTAGAATCATTTCCTCTGGTCGAAAACGTAAAGTTTTACCATTTAACTTTACAAGAAGGCGATTGTTTGTACATTCCTCCGAAATGGTGGCATTATGTGCGCGCTTTGAACGAAAGTTTCTCCGTTAGTTTTTGGTGGGAATGAATTAATTACAACGAATAAAAAAAGAGAACGTGTTAAAATAAACACTTTGTTGACCTCTAGGTTAGTTTTATTTTAAATTTAGCAACAAGTCAAGGCACCACTATTGTTGACGTCATATATATCAATGACGTAATCAGATGATATATATATATTAATAATTAAACATGTTTCAGCAACTTGTTTTCGGTTCGTCATCTATACCCAATCATATAATGAATACGTTCCGTTGTTATGATGTGACGTGGTGAATGCGAAGATAAGGCATGAATCATCATCCAGCGAACTAAAGACGCTAACCTCTAAAATATCTCCGCACAATGATTAAGTAGCCGGGGAGATATTATAAATAAAATAATAATAGGAAATACTGTTGAACAAAATTATGTTAGTTCGTGTTTTTATTCTGCAGAAGCTTGCTATTTATAAATAGAGATTTAAATGTATAAGAAATGTATCACATAATACGTGAGAATAAAAAAGTAATTTAGAAAATATTCAAATCGGGGAATAGAATGTATTCAAGGAAGAACCAACACACAATAGCAAGGAAATCACATTTCATTATAACAATATCTCAATGCAGTTTAAGTAACAAGAAAATGAGAATGAGTAAAAATGCTTATAATTAAGTTATTCTTTTCGCAATAAACAAGTCTTGTTTTAATAACATGTCAAACAGCTCCGAGCTGGACAGATTTTTTGGGTTTGATGGTAGAACGACAACTTCTAGCTGCCGATTCTTTAGAAACATTGTTTCGTGAACTCGTATTTATTCGTCCTTGACGCCACCTTTGCCGCCGATGGTGATGTTCTTCTGAAGCTTGCTGTATTCCTCAGTGAGTCTGTCGTATTCTTTGTTCAGGCTCTCAGCTTGTGACTTCAAGGCTTCCTTGTCCTTCTTCTCGCGATTGAGGGTGGCGGTGAGTTCTTGCACGCGCTGCCGCAATTCGGAAAGCTATTTGAAGGAAAATTCATATTATTTTTTGTGTTTCATAAAACAATTGAGGATGAGGAAATGCAAAGTGTATGGAACCAACATGTGTTATATTTTCCTGTGACTGTCGCGAAGGGAATGTTTGAAGGTAGGTAGGGTTTTATTTGAGACTCGCTGTAAGACCCTGCACACGTTTTCGCAATCTTGCGAGCTGTTGAAATTGAAACGAGGGGAAGTTTTATATCAAAAAATTGTAGTTTTACCTATTGTTTTGCAATGCATTCACAAGCAGTTCTTTAGGTTTCTTGAAGCAATTACGATAGTTATTAATTATTTCAAATGCAAATGAGATTGTCTATGTATATATTAGAAAACAAAAACCATGCGAAGTTATGTTAAATAGTCTTTGTACAATTTTTTGATATGTCCTTTGGTTGTAATGTAACTTGGCAAAGCCGAAAAAATCTGAACTATACAAGAGTTCCCAATATTTCGCGAATAACTTTTTCGGAGTCAGAAAAGCGCCTTTGTACTAAAAAAAAACTTCTAATCTAATCTGCATCAAGTGTTTAACATCTTTCTGCAATCATTATTCCACATGCTGAATGTACAAGTCTTAGTTATATTTGACTACAACAGGAATTTCTGTACATTTGTTGTTCGAACAAAAAAATTATGGAAAACTCTACATACCTCGCCCAAAGTCTTGTCTTCGGTGGCCTCCTTGGCCTTCTCAGTGCTCTTATCGGCCATGAGAGATCGAGCGGCGGCGGTTGCGCTCTGTGCCTGCTTCATGGAGGCCTCGCTCTGGGCCAACAGATTTGCCTGGGAGCTGATCAGGGTGACCAAGCGACGAATGACCAGAACCAAGAATATGGCGAAACCCGAGATGTAGAAGTTACGTTGGGCACGGAAGAGGCGCATGCTGTGCTGCATTTCGATGTTCAGGTGAACTTCGCTAGTAGCTTCGGTGTTGGAGTATTTGCGCATCTCACGTATGGCCTCGAGTAGGAAGAGCACCAGGACGCCGAGGATCAGGATGAAATAGACGTGCGCCTGTGCCTGTAGCATCGCCAGGAACTTCGATTTGAAGAATCTGTTCCATTTGTATGGGCTTGCCACTGGGAGGACCAGCAGAAGCACCACGAAAATCTCGGCATAGAGAAAAGAGGCGATCAAAGTCCAGACGAGACTCATTTTGATAGTTTTCTCCTATTGCGTTTTTCGAATTTGCTAGAAATAAGTAAGTATAGAAATACTTTTTAAATTTAATTTTCACACTTGAAGTTAATTGTTCCAATTGGCTGTCACCGTGCGGCTATTTTTAACACATTTACTGAGCTAGTAATGGAGAAAATACTTACTTTTTATAGATTTAACTTGATGAAATTCTTCGGACACGTACGTCGTACGTACGGCTTTGAAAATTGAATTGACACTAGCAGGGTTGCCGAAGTCACTTCAATCGAAGTGTTTGACTACACTTTTGATCAAAACACTCCGTCCCTCCAGTTTTATAGATGAAATTCTTCAAGTGTGGAAATGTGAAACTAAAAAAAGAGAATGAATGAAAGTATGAAAGTGATCCATGTTAATTTTTTTTTTTTTAAATTTAGGGAAGGCAAATGGTCACTCAGGGAAAGTAAAAAAAAACTATGAAACCAAAAATCGCCGTTTTTTGCGTCAATGAAGCACTTTAGATCCCCCACAGTGTGAGAAGTACTGGAAAAATACAATACAATCTGTGTGGATCGAAAAAAGAAAACATTGTGGAACCTGTTGCCGTTTCCTAAACAACAAAACGTGCGTTGCAAAAACAATCGATTTAACAATTTGAAATAAAAAGGATTGCTTCTTCAATAAATACCGCACAAATGTCGTACCAAAATTGGGTGAATTACTTAAATAGTGCCGCCAAGAATTCGATGATCAGTGGCAAATTGCGAAAGGTGTTCTACAAATTCCCAGATGGCAAGCAAATGGCCGAGGAGTACAGCATGGACACCGGAGTGATCCAGCGCCGAGCGTGGCGCAAGAGCAAACAACTTATGGGGGAGCCGGATTGGGAAATCGAATTGGGCGAAACGCCTCGTCAGATCGGAGCCGGAGATGGCGAGGGATCGGACAGCAGCGGATTCGTGGTGAAGGAAAGCAACACCGAGCCAATTCTCACTAAACGCATAACGAAGAAGAACATTGAGTGGCGCATTCGCAACCTCCCCTACCCGATCGATGTCTATCTAGTGCAGGCGGATCCCGAGAAGCAGTGCATCGTTGTCCGGACCACAAATAAAAAGTATTACAAGGTGATTCAAGTACCCGAGCTGGACAGATGCAATGTCAAGCCGGAGCAAGCGAACATCTCCATTCACCACCAGTACAACACACTCATTATAACGTACAAGAAGCCTGAAATTCTCTGCGAAATGGAAGCCCAGGTGCTGCTGCTTCTCAAAGAGGTCGAAACCGAGACTGATATGGACGATCTGCTGCAGGGTTTGTTGACCAAATAATAAACATCACAGAAACGCTAGTTTTTAAATTGTGTATAATTTTGAATGTAAAATTTAATGTCTACAATTAAATACTTAAAAGATATTCTACATGGTTCTACTACAAATTACTTTTGGAAACTTTCAGCTAATCCTGCAATGCTGGTTAGTGTTGGTCCTGATGTGGTAAACACATTGAAATCAAACGATGGCAGCTCCAAGGGAGCGAGTGAGGGATAATCTTCACTATCCTCAGAGCACGGCGAGTCATTGCTCCGAGTCTGCTTGGAACTGGGTTTCAGAACGGGAGTCGTGTTCTCTTCATCATTGTGTGTTCTTTCTGCATAGGTGACCACACGCTTGGGATCCTGATTCTCCTTGCTACCCAGACGGTGGTGAGGATGGTGATTGTTGACATTTCGGTCCAATATGTAACTGTTGAACTTCGCATCAAAGTCTTCGATGGTCTTATCAATGGACTTGGAGATGGACAAAGTTGTCACACTGCTCTCCGGCTTCAACAACACGGAATTATTCTCTGCCGTCGGAACGATTTCCTTCAGTTTCAAGCGTTCGTGTTGAAGTTTTCTCATCTGAATCTGCCGCAACTTTCGCTCGTAGTCCCATTTCTGCGTGTTCAACACCTCGATAGATTTGGGAATCTGGGCGTTCTTGTAGGCATCCTGCACGTAGAGCAGCGAGGTCTCGATCGCTTTGTAGGCCTCATCGTAGCGATGGTGCTTGAGAAATTTATCGGCTCTTCGCTCGTGAAAATGAGCCTGGAAAAATTAAAATCACTTTAGTCTCATTTGCGATATGAATATCGGTGAAGTTTTATACCAAATTAAGAGGCGCACAATCCATTCTATTTCATAGTTATCTGTTTATTTTATCAATGAAATTTGCGCATTAACAAAATAAACCCAATATTAGAAAACGTCAGATCTTATATTTTAAGAAGCACTGTAGTAGAGAATCCAATGGTATTTGGACTAGGGTTTCAACGCGAGAAAAAAGTACAATGAGTCGACTACTATACTCGAAATCACATATTAAAGTAATGTGTAGCAGGACCTTAAGGACATTGGTAATTATTTTTGAATAGTATTAGTAACATTTTTAATAAACGTTTCCGAAGTGAAGAAAAAGAAATCCAATAAATTCAGAAATCATAACCCAAATATTTATATTAATCCCAGGAGAGAAAGAATACAAATATATATCTAAGTTTTATTCACGCATTTCGAATCGTGTGGCAAAAACATTTCTATTTACTTTGTATGTGCAAATATAGCAATTTCCTCGTTTATTCGATGCCGGCAAATGCTCCAGTGGTTTCGCCCCATCATCCCCATTTCTAGATGTAGAAGGCGATAAATCGTGTTTTTGATGTAATTTTGCTTGTTTTTTACTATATACACTGTCTCATGAACATCTATAACTAATGGCAGAAGCAGTTCATTCACTTTTAAAAATGTGTTTGATATACAGCTTTCTGTTTGCTATTCCAACGATCACTAAGTTCTTATCCCGTAAGTTTCCTTCTATACGGCGGAGGAAACGATTAACCTTCACTGGTCCCCTTTTTATGCACTTGAATAAAATTTACAACTATTTAAGCAAAAACCAGATTCATTTCTTTTAGATGGTATATTTGTATGCATGAAATTATTATAATAAGAGCTTATTGAATAGTTCCTTATGCTACATAGCTTGACATAAATGTATGTTTAATGGGCAGTAATGAGTGGTTGTCTTCAGATGAACATGTACATATTTTGCACAATCTGCAATAGAGAAAAGTAAAATAATTAATTATTTGAATATACTTTTGTAAATGGTACGTTCTGAGTAAAACATAAATTTATTCAGTTGACCAATTGATATCAAATTAATTCATAAGTCTAACATATTTGGAAAATCATCATTACTCGATTTGGACTTATATATTTTAATTAAAAAATGTACAAAAAATTCAAATTACCTTAAAAGGAAGTGTGAGACCATCCCACCAAAAACAACAATGCTTTTAAGCGAACAATCTGAAAAACAAAATAAATAGCTTATTAATATATTGTTCGCGTATTTAACTACAAGAGAACTATATAATGCAGTAATTGTCAGTTAATATTGTTTACGCTAATCACAACTTATCATAGGTGTCCCAAGGTAAATCTTAGTTCATCATGAAAGGGTAATCGAAAATAGCGATTGAATAAAAATACTAACCTTCTTCCCAAAAATGTGCAAGATTCTTCCTTTCTTCGTTAAAGAATTCTCTTCCTTATGATATTATGTACTTAACTAACATAAATAAAACCTGTAAATAAAAATAAAATACTTTTAGAACCATATTTATACATAGAAATTACGCGATGTATTTATGATATTATCAGTAAAATCATTTACACTAATCACATCTTATCATAGGTGTCCCAAGGTAAATCTTAGTTCATCACAAAAACAACTTTTTTTAATATTTTATAATTTACGCACCTTATTATTAGAACCAATATCGTCCCTAGTTTGGATTTAACTATATTATTATATATCTGGAAAGAAAAACAAAAAGATTAATTTTTTGATCAAAATGTGAATTAAAAAAACAATCACGATGTGATGATATTAATGTGATAAATCAGAAAACGTTCGGATTGGTTTTAATCATTGTAGATCAGTTTCTAACATATGTGACTAAAGAACAAATATCATCATATCACATAATTTAATAATTTTCTTGATACTTCGTTTATTCAACTAACCTTAGAAAGCATATCGCGTTCGAATATCCTCGAGCTTTTTGCAGATCTGGTTTGGTGTGCGGAACATATCACTCGCAATGCTCTTCTGTTTGGCATAATCAATTGATAAATACTGTTCACACAAATCTCCATCCAAAACGTTCTTTACAGTGTAGTAAGAACTGCGATAACTCAAGTGATCACGACCACATAGTGGTGGATTCTCATTACGCATATGCATTTCCAAATGTTGGAAGAAATCGTAGTCCTCTCGACTAGTGAAGGGTACGAAAGCACCGACTGTTCCGCTTAAGGTGGAATAAATCAAGGCTTCTGAACCACCTGGTATTAGGGTGGCCTTCTGCAACGACATTATAATTTCACCCACATGGAAAGAGCAGATGTTCTCAGATTTCTGCGAAGCTCCCGATAGTAAACCGCGATCCCACAATGATTTGGTTCCGGTCGGATCTTCATCTACGTCATCAGTGACAGAATGAGGTAAACGCTGAATACTCATGTTTCCAAATTTATCTGCGATCGCGATTGTGTCGTAATCAAGAAGTGTTGTCGCCGTCACCCATCGGGGATGCGTGTCATCAGCAAAAATTATCAGTTGATTTTCCGCTCGTTTATAACGCACAAAAAAGACAGATTCTTGTACATCGGACACATAAACACGATGACCCATCGATTGAATGTTCACAATTTGATAGGGAATGTGTTTGTTCTCGCATTTGCGCAGCATCTTCTTTTTTCCCAAATCGTAGATACGCAATATACGTCCGCATCCAGCAAGTAAACGACCTTGGAAACCGCACAGAGCACCAGGTACTTCTTCGATTTCGGTGCGATGCATAAACTCCAAATTTGAGCAAGTTGGATCGATTTTATATATGTCAATGCAACCACCATTGGTGATACGTGGATTCAACTGCATCTCTCTGGCCACGCCAACAGCCAAATAGTAACGACCATCGGCAGCGATCGAGAATTTCAATATCGTCATTGACATGATGGCTTCATTTTGGGTCAATGGAATTTTGAAAAGCGTATGTCCATGAATCGGATCCAAACCACGAATCTGTGATGCCCATAGTCCCAAGCCAGCTTTCGGCGCTGAGAAAACATCTTCAGGCAATACCTCATTGATGAAAGCATCAGCCATTTCGTTTGCCAACTCTTGTTCATCTTCACCCGCTGCCACTCGCATTTCCTCTGCCATCTGATGCTTGCGAGCATTCTTGGTTTCCTCGGTATATGCATTATGATCAGTTTCTGCGATGATCATGCGACCAGTATCAGGATGAATAACGAAGGTTCGTGGAGTATATTCAAGCGAATAGGCAATCTGATTGAACACTGCGCCAAGTTTTTCCAGGGCTAAGATACGCAGAGTGTTTGTGGAGATGGCAACGATACCCTCACTACACTGCTCACTGGAAAACCCAGAGGCATATTCAAGCGTCTCATAAGACAGAGGAGTTAGATGGAAACGATTCTGATGGTAATATGAAAGCCATGTGCGACTGGACATGGCGAGAACAGCTTCGGAACCCTGCATTCGGATGCGGAAGAGTTTGACAGGACGAGAACCGAGATAACGTGTTCGAGTGTCTGCCAGATCACCCGAAACTGGGTCCAACACTGTCCTCAACAAAACTCCATTACTCAAACCGATATTTAAGTAAATGGTGCCTTTTGAAGAAATAGTTGGTCGATCTCCTGCATCATCAGCTCCTCCAGCATTAGTGGTTTCAGTTTGACCCATTTCTACCAGACATAGAGACTCGGCAGGGGAGGGTAGAGCTTGCATAGAACATGGCGATAAGCAATCATTTGGATCCAGAGATATAATGCGCACTGTGTTGTCGGAAAGACCAACGGCTAAGAACCACGAACGTTGCTCGCCTTCAGGCACCGTTCCCAGAGCCATGCACATAATTTCTGCCGGCATTTCAGAGCGTTCAGTGTATTCATTCAGCTCTCCAGTCTGTAAAAGAAACCATTATTTAGTTTTCGAAAATAATTCAAAGGCCATTATATGTATAATATTTAAATCAGCACTGCAGGACACAAAGTGTCTCAACATGAGTGTTCTTAATCGTGTTTTTGTCATCATTTAAAATATTAATTTCATTATATTTCATTTATTCCTATAGTTATTTAACTTACCGCATCCATTTCGAAGTAAACAAGTTCTCGACCGGACAACGCGATAACAACTTGTCTTTGGTTCACGGCACATTTTGTAATAGATTTCTTGCCAGGCGCCTTCCACTCGTTAACACGTTTGTCGGAGCGAATGTGGCGTATACCATCGGGATATACTTGCACCAGAGCATCGTCTCCCAATGAGGAACAACTGAGCGTCGGAGTTGTACCCAAAAATCCACTATCCGTAACTTCTTCCACTGTTTCGCCAATGCTCAAAACGAGTGTGGCGTTCACAAAAGAGACAATAATGTAGGCATCAAAGTCATCTGCAAGTTGAGTATAAAACCAAATTCAAGAATGTTTAATTAACATGTCTCAGTAAATAAATATGTTCTTTTAAATTTGAATTTTGGCAATGAATCAGTATATCGGTTAAAATCAAATAAATTCATCTGAAACACGGATATATTAACATCACGATCATTGTCAAAATATTTCATGCTATCTTAAATCTAAATTGCAGCACAACCTCGAAATGATCCATATGAGTTGGGATCAGGAGGTAGAGCATTTCAATATAGTGTAGTAGTAGTTTTATCTTGTTCTTTTTATCAGCTTTTTATCTGATTTTATTTTGTTATTTGAAAATGTTGCCTTACCTATATTTGAAGAAATGTGGAGAAATATTAAGAAAGTAATCAGAATTTTAGAAATTGGGATTGTTTTGTGCACTGGAGACACACTCAACTCTAATACACACTCTTGTGCGAGGTGGCGAGTGCGCAATGTATTTTTTTTAAATATGATTTTTAACACAAGCGACTACTCGACAATCACGTCGGCAGGCTCACTGCACAAGAGTTTAACCGCCTGAAATAGAAGAAAACTGGTGTTTGATTTTTATATTCTTTTGACAAATTGGCTTTCGTTTGAAAGAGTATGGAATGACGTGGGCTTTAATCAAAATCACCAGTTGTTAATAAGGTTGCACACAAAATTTCTTAAAAATATAGGCATCACGAAAGCACATTGAATGAGTGCATATTTCAGACAGCATTCAATATGCTTCCATATCTATTTAAAATAAAAAAAAAGCTTTTTATATTTAACACTAACCGTCTATACGCTTTTTTACAGTCCACACGGCATTTGGGTTACCGGGCAATTCAGACACAGCCATTTCCGAGACCTCCAAGCCATGACGAAGGACACGCATCGAGGAACGTGGACCACGCCCACACAACACATAAACTTGTGGAGTGTCTTCATTTGCCAAATCAGCAACTTGTGATGTTATAATTGGGGCAAATGAAGGCAACTCATCCACCATAACCAAATTTTTTAGGGGTCGAGGAGCGAAGAAGAAAGTTTCTCCCTCTTCCAGAGGCATAGCAGAACTGAACTCTGGCTCATCATCATCGTCGCCAAGATGAGCAATTTGGTAGAGGTAACTGCAAATAGAGAATCTGTTCAATACACAACTCTACAAGAACATGTTTTTGTAAAAACTTACTGGTTGCCAAATTCGCAAGCGACAAATAAGAACCCAGTTTTCAAAACACACATGGCTATAGCGGGTGGAACAGTATCAAAATATTTCAACTTGATCTCTGACACGACATCGTCGTCAGTTTCCAAAGTAACTTTAAATATATCGCCCTGTTCGGTCTGCACCAAAAAGAAATACATGCTCTTGGTACGATGTGTTGCTGAACATATGAAGATCATGCCACGCTCTGGGTCGTCCAAATCATTGCGCCGCCTAGGAATGGGGCATCGGATGTCGTGCTGATCACCGAGATTTTTATAAGTCAGATAATTTTCAGAACAAATCAGTACGCCGGAAGGACCATCATTGCCTCCAGGAACAGAAATAAGGAAATTAGCATGTTCTTCGAGTGGTTCAGAATATTTGCGAACAACATGATTCAGTCCAAGATCCAACTCGTAGAATGTCAAAGTTTGCTGTGTTCGCTGAGCAGCTTCACCTGGAAAATAACAGAGAGACGATATTAAAAAATGTTTTCTACAAACAAATAAGAATATTCATATATTTAGGAGTATGTAGTTGAAATGTCTGCGACATATCAGTGAAGTATTTGCAAATGTATTGAATACAAATACCAATGGTTCAGAAGCAATTTTCCTCTAGCACTTTGCCAAACCATTTGAAAAGGTTAAACTCCTTAACTCTGGTATGTCTATAAAGTGCAAACAAATAATATGTATAGGATTTAATTTTCGATCTACCATTGGTTTAAACATTTTGTTTTACTCAGACGACCTTCTACACTATTAACAGATACAGATTGATGTCACTTTTTAAAAAATGTTCAATATCATTCAGTTTAAGAATATACTGATGTATTAATCCTTTATATGATACTAAAAGTTGTTTATTTTCTCCGGATAATAGTCCCTTCAAGAAATCCATAATTATTTTTTGTGTAACAAGTAATCCATCACCTTTAAACTTTCAAAACTAGTAAGGGTACTTATTTTTATGACCACCAAACTACTTGAATATAGATTCCAAAAATATTACAATAGGGGTGTACTTTTTTTTACCATAGAGTAGTTAAAATGTCTGCGACATATCAGTGAAGTATTTGCAAATATATTGAATACAAATACCAATGGTTCAGAAGCAATTTTCCTCTAGCACTTTGCCAAACCATTTGAAAAGGTGAAACTCCCTAACTGTGGTATGTCTATAAAGTGCAAATAAATAACATAAGTAAATAGATACTAACCACTAGGATCACTGTCGGCTTCCTCATAGTCAATTTCCAAGCAGGCAAACAAAGGATTGTCGAAACCCACATCAACACCCACCATGTGATAGGTGAGGGTGTTTGACTTGTGGGCTTCCAGAGGTGAGGATATTGTTAAACGGGCCTGAGCATCGCGATTAAGAATATAGGCCAACTTTTGCTTTTCGACAGCTCCAATCATAACGGCTCGACCTTTGGGATCAATTGCGAAGTATTGGCCAGGAACAATCCGGCGACAGCCAGACTTGCCAAATGTCTCCTGATGAACTTTATCCAGGGAATTCTTCGTGGGATTATACTCTAGAATTACAATTCGCCCAGAATCGGAACCAACTACGATGTAATCTACAAAGAGAAAACATATTTTTATAATCTCATATTTTTATTTATCTAAAACTAAGCGATTATAAATATGTATATTTTTTGTATCTCAGAGTTTCAGTTCAATATGACACAAAACCATATCAAATGCGACGCCAAGAAATTTGCTCTTGCACTTAGACGATGTTGTAAGTCTTATTGAAGATATCAACTACATGTGAAGCTTCAATAGGGATTTGTGCAACCTTCAGTAGAGACAACAGATAACCGAAAAATATCGCTTACCTTTGGTGCCACCGGTCAAGCGGAACGCCATCAGCGCACGGATGCAACCGAAGACCTCCGTCGACAGTAGAGTATGAACTTTTCCAGTGTTGGCATCGGGTCGCAGCAGCTCCAAGGACTTGCCACGGGAGATGAGGACCTCCTGCTGTTTGCTGCCCGAGAAGCTTCCGTGGACGGCGTGGGTCACACCCGTGCCCTTTTGCAGGGTCAAGTTGTACAAGTACATCTTTTATATTGCAGATGTAATTAGATCAACCAGAAATTACCATCTCTGCGAAGAAAATAAAAAAGTGAGGTTAAGAATAGTCGATGAAAATTAATTAGCCGCAAGTTAACATTTTTGGGTTAAGTGTGAATTTTTTTTTTTTAGTTTGTCCTGCCTTGAAATACCATGGTAACAGTAATAGATTTCGTGTCACCAAACGATGCAAGCGAACAGAATTATAATTTTGCACGTAAAAATGCGACCGAAGCGTAGACGGTAAACCTCTTACGACTCTGGAGATACGTCGTGCATAGTTCTACTTTATTTTACGTAATTCAAACTAATTAAAAAATTTACCTTTGAAATGAATTTGGTTTAATGATTGCAGAGATTTTGCTTGATTAGAAACGAAGCCAAGCGTCCGCCATTGCGCTTCGTTTCTCGAATACTTGAAAAATTTCTCGACGTCACGTCCAAATCGGTTGCCGGAAAAAAGTGGAATGAAAGATTCGAGCGGGCAAGAAGCGGAAGTGTTGTAACAAAGCCAATATGCTGAAGTTGGCTGCGCTAATAGTTTATTGTGATCCTACTCCATGACAGAGGGCGTCAGGTAAACATTGCAGAGTGGAAAAAGTGAAGTGTTGTGAAGTGGTAAAATTTGATAAACTATTGGTTCAATATCCCAGACAGATCAGCCCAACTACTTTTCTGCTTACCGAACAAATGTTTTTCTTAAATAAATAAAAGTTTCGAAAATATATTTCGCTTTTTCCCCCTGTAAAGTGAAGGTTTTCTGAACTTCACTACTTTTGAAAGCTTTGACTACTGTAAAGTGAAGTGTTTTCTGAACTTCACTACTTTTGAAAGCTTTGACTACTGGTCACTAGGTGGCGCATGGAACTCTTTACAGCTGGAGACGTTGATAACCTCAGTTTTTGTTTGCTTTTAAATTATTGCATTATTTGGATATAAATATAAAAAGTAAACAGCAATGGCAGAACAACCGGTAGCGAAAAAACAAAAGTTCTCTGACAACAAATCCAAGAACTTCTATCGCACCAATAAGAAGCAATACTTGGAGGCCGGGCTGCGGGGTTTCTTGGCGACGTGCAATTTCCGGGAGAAGGATTGCGTCCGCGAATGCTACAACATTCTCAACCAATACGCGGATGAGCTGTATGGACCACAACAAGTACCCACCGCAGACGCTATTGTCGACAATGCAGACAATGAGTCCCATGATATTGTCGATGATCTGCAGAAGGAAATTGACGCAGCGGCAGCGGAGCGCAAACCGAAAGGTAAAGATGGAATCAAACCGCGTTTCCAGGTGGTCGACACGGGTACCACAAACTGCGTCTTCATAAAGACGACACTCCCCGACCCCGTTGAGCTGGGTCAACGTGTTGTCGGCGACATTTTTACGAGTCGTGAGCAGAAATCACGCTTCCTGCTACGTCTGGTGCCCATCGACATCGTTTGCCGTGCAAATCTCGATGATATCGTCAAGGCGGGCGGGCAACTGTTCGACAAGTACTTCCTGAAGCAAGGCTGCACCTTCTCGATAATTTTCAACAAACGCTACAACAATGACGTCAAGCGTGACGAAGTGATACACGCTTTGGCCGAGCTGGTGCAATCGAAAAACGTTCACAACAAGGTTGATCTGAAGCAAGCGGACAAGTCTGTCGTGGTCGAGGTGATC
The DNA here is from genome assembly GCA_017309665.1 of Coelopa frigida. NCBI lineage: Eukaryota > Metazoa > Arthropoda > Insecta > Diptera > Coelopidae > Coelopa > Coelopa frigida. The sequence continues at coordinate 31,331,905 of CM029563.1, read as the reverse complement.
AAGGGATTGTGCTGTCTCTCGGTGGTCGAGGGATATCTCAAATACAAGAAGTACAATCTGGTGGAGTTGGCGAACGCAAAGCCCGAGGAGGAGGCTCTGGAAAAGAAGACATCGTCAGCTGAACCACCAAATGGGGAAGCTGTCAAAGAACAACCTGCTAAGCCGGATTCTGAAAGTAAAACTGACGAAGTAGAGAGTAAAACGCCTGACATAGAATAAACATGTAAATACACAACTGTATTCCCTTTTATACCTCAATTTAGTTTTATTGAATTCTTATTTTTAGTCAATTTCATGTTGAAATCTAAATTGTTGTTAATACTAGAAAATCGCACCCTATTCAACGAGGCGGCTAACGTAATTGAATTTTATTGCTTCCACAGTGCACGTAATACATTTGATTATTTCTTCAATGCGATTCTCAAAGCGCAAATTGTGTCACGCATCGTATGAATGAATGCGGTTCCAATGCAAATTCTAATTCTAAAGTTTTGATATAACTAGTTCAATAAATTAACTCCTTCGTTTATTCACTATGCTCTTGGGCATTTGAATTGTGTCTCGTTATATAAATAAAAAACAATCCCTAATATTAATAGCTAAACTTTGGAAATATATCGTACATTTCGATGTACAATCTGAACGCACTGACTATTTCATTCATGACCTCAATTTAGCTGCAACTGTAGCCTCTTAAAGGATGTCATGGAAGGCGTTACAGACTATTGGTTCTATTTGACGACCGCAGCAGTGTTTCTCATCAATAGCAGTCCCACAACTTTGGCAATTTTCTCGTAGGCCGTGAACATTAAAGCAGCAGTAAGAACGGTCTGGAGAATTTTGGCTTCCAATCCACGGAATAGTCCCTTAAAACCCTGATGCTGCAGTATGCTCAGCATCATTTCAACCATGTTGGCACTTTGTTGGGCATTTTTCGAAGTGGATGCACTGCTATTGGCTTTACTTCGGTGACGCAGTTTGGTTTGAACCAGTTGGAGTGGATACGTGAGCACGGTGGCAAAAGCTTTCGCAATGGCTCCGATGAAAAAGAATCCCAAGCTGGAAATTTCACCTCCTTTCCATTTCATCACATTGCGCTTTAACATTTCGTACATCATGAATTGTAGGGCAGGATTCGAGACCAGTATCAGGGAAGGCACCGTTCCAGACCATAGACCTCGTATGCCCTCTGTCTTGGCCACATACTGCAGGCCAGAGAGTAAATTATTATAATACTTGTTCACTTCGTCCGCAGTTCCAGCTACGTTTCGCATGCGTAAACGTGTATTTACTACCCAGAAGGGAGTCGTGGAGAACACGTTAATGATGCCAGCAATCGAACCCAGCAGGAGATCCTTCAGGGCGCTTTGTTGTGGCTTTGCACCGGTTCCAGCGGTGAGCGCCTTCAACATGTGGAATGTATAGAAGTAGACGAAATTCGAAATGCATAGGCTTTGGAGGACGGGTCCGAGACCACGATAGAGTGCTTGAAATCCCTCGCCGAGCACAATCTGTTTGATCATCTGCATGGTGCTGCACGCTTCACCCTTCTGTTCGGGATCCTCAACTGCAAGAGATAAAAGAGGCCTGTCTCATTATCCAATCGAGAAGAAAATCGATTGCAACAATAACACAATATGATCTAAGAGACTTTGGACTTGAATTGCTTTCGAACATCGTTATCAGGTCTGATGGAAGTAGATTAATATATTCACCATGTGGATTGCACTAGGCTATCGGACATTATAAGTCCGTTGTTAAATCGATTTAGGTAGAATCGATTCAGATGTAGAAGTAATGAATATTCGTGAGCAGTGTCAAAGTTCTCTCGGCTCCTCGGTACTTACGTTGCAACCGCGAACGCACTGTGTCCAATGGATAGAAGGTGCTCATAGCAATGCAGCCACCCTGTATGTTGACGAGAACCATGTAGCGTAGAGAGGAGTGGAGGGAGAACAAACAGAAAACATAATTATAGTTATACAACCTTTGACACCGGGAAACTCATTAAACTTACAGCAGCGCCCGACATGGCGTGTATCCATGACTGGTAGCTGAATACTTGGCTCAACTTCGATTGTGCTACCATTTTTCACTGGTTGTCGTCTGGCCTCTGGATCAATATTACCGCAAAAACCCTTGAGCGAACTTCGAACTCCTCAACTCAATGCACTTCGGGCAAATGTCGATGTTGTATTGACACAAATATCGACCTCGACAGGAACACCTTCAGTTCGATTCTAAGCACAGCGCGTCCAATGACCGACTGACTACCTTGAATCACACGCAGTTTGTTGAACAGCCGGCTGCTGTCTGTCGGTGTCCAGAGTGGATCGAATGAGTACCCAGAAGCGGCGAATGAACGATGTTTAGAATGAGTCGCGTAGATTAGCAAATACGAGATGTTGACCAGACGGTGATAATCCGCTCAAAATATAAAATATATATACATTATATATATATACATTATATACATCTATTCAAATTTAGGGAAGGCAATCAGTCGTCCAGGGAAGCTACAGAAAAACGTAAACAAACCGGAAAATCGCGAAAAATCGGCGAAAATTTTCTTCGCAATTTAAATAAAAATGTGTAGATTACGTTCGTGAGTTTCATTTTTTTCATTCTCTCCAATTCTCCGCGAAAGCAGGGTTACCGAATGCAATACATTACGTCACTCTACTTTTTAGAAAACACTTCACTTTCTTTATTGGGGGCAGATGCAAAATGTATTTTTTGTATATTGTATATATATATTTTTGCCCACCTAAAATGTTATTGGGTTCTTGGACCTAAAATTTATCAAATTTTTATTACTACACTTTTCCCACTTTTACACTACGTTCAAAAATTTCGTCGCGGCAACCCTGGTTAAAAATGTTTCGATTCTCATTTTCAACACAGAGAGAGGGAAACAATTTTCATGCAGAGAGAGAGAGCACATTTTGTGAAGATTACAAACAGGGCTGCCGTGCATATTTTTCCTGTGTTCATTAGAGAGTAAAGTATCACTATTATCTCTAGAAAAAACATAGATTTCACGACATGCGCTCACATTTTTATAATAAATTCCTGCGCTAATCGAAATTACAGTGGTTTTTGACGAATAATTCGGTTTCAATTTTGAAAACGGCATCCCTGGTTTCGTGAGAACTCGATAAAAGAGCGCAATTTTTTCGCAGAGCGGCGGCGCATGCATTTTTCCACAAATCTCTCTCTCTCTCTGATTCCGATATCCGTTAAACAGTGAATGAAACTAAAAACCAATAACAACGATTTAGCATATCTTTATTGCGTACAACTTAAAACTATGTAAAACCTATCCTAACTATTACTTGCACTAACTATAGGAGTTGGTCTATGAGGCACTTATCTCGACGCGGTTCGATCTTGGATTTTTTCATGAAATTTATACCATTTTCATTGCTGCTGTTAAGAAGATCGTCAGACTTTCTCTTCAAATTCTATAGAAAATGAGATTAGTAATATTATTTTTTTTTAAATTTAATGGTTAGCCTTACCGCATGTTCTTCCTCAGTTAATGTGGCAAAAACAAAATTTTGTGGTTTCACAACCTTCGCCGAAACAGTTCCTGCTGCTCCGTTCACATCGTTGCCACCAGCTTTCGTTAGACCAGCTAGTTTCAATAACGTTTCCTTATCACGCACTAAGAATGATCCACGCACTTTCTTCTTATTAGCTTCTGAAATATTCTTCGAGATCAGGAAGGGAGATCCCTTCTTCGCCTCTATCGACGTGGTCTTCTTGGCTGTGATTATGTTTAGTTTTTTTCCAGAACCCGCTGTTACTGTGGTATTGCATATAACGGACGAGGACAATGTCGTTGTGGAAAGGTCTTGTGAGTTTTCTTTTAGGCCCTGCTCTTTAAGCAGTTGTTCCCTCTCATAACGTATTTTTCGCCACAGCTGCTCGTTCTCTTCGTCGCCGCTTTCGCCGTTTTCGCCATTGGGATTATTTTCATTATTAGGATCGTCTAAACTAAAACCGCTCTCTACATTTTTCCATTTGAATTGACGCTGACGTCCTACACCATCCTTCTCTTCATCTTCGAAGAGCATTTCCTGGATTTTTCGAACCTCTCTGATGTCTTCATCCAACATTTTTCGTCTGAAAGAAACACATATTGTGATGCGAATATAATAAAAAGTAAATCATTCATGTTTTCATACGCATGGATTTGGCCCAACTCCGTTTGTAGTTTCTCTCGATCGAACTCATCTTCATCGCCCAACTCCATGTCGTATTTATCTAAATTCTTTTCATCTTCATCCGCACTCCCCCATTCGGATTCTGATAGTTCAGCTTCCTTTTCAAAGAAATTTTCTGCCTGCTTGACGCAATCTTTCTTTGTCATTTGAACCACAATTTCATTTTCTTCAGAATCATAATCAATGAAGGTTTCGGGGACATCTTCCACATCATCATCTTCAACTGATTCCTTCTCTGATTCATCATCAATAGCCGGTTTCGTGATTTCCTCATCTTCATCATCTGAGAAGCCTAGTTTAGCTTTTTTCTTATTCATCTTCTTGGTCAATTTTTTTGTGCGCTTTGGAGCTTCTTTGGTGTTTCTAATGCTTATGGAATTTTCTTCGTCGGATGACATGATTTTATTCGATGAATGAGCAATTTGTGTTGTTGGTGCAATTTCCGCTTGAGTGGCAGCTCCCTAAAAAATTTATTATTTAAATTATTTACAATTAAATTAAAGTTAGAAGTTCCTGCCTGTGTCATTTCTTCAAATGTTCCAGAGCACAGTTCCAATAACTCGGCATTTGCAACATCTGCTGAAGCAACTGATTGTGTAATAGGAATCTGGCTGATCAAAGGCGGTTTACCTTGTGTTTCACCAAATTTACCAGAACACAAACCTAATAACTCATTTTCATCGTCTGAAGGATTTTTATTTGCTGTATCGTCATCGAAGAGATTTTCTGAAGCTTTTGGCATCGTTCGTTGAGTAGGAGTTCGAAGGAAATCAATATCTTCATCAGAATCGTCCTGGAATGCTTTTATAATGCGATTCTTTCGCTTAGAACTCTCAACATCTTCAGTTTCAACGTCATCTTCTGCGTCGTCTTCTTCATCATCATCATCGTCATTATCGTCGTTATCGATTTCATCTGGCTCATTTTGATTATCATCATCATTACATTTGGGATCTATTTCTCCAGCATTTTCTTCCAATTCATCATCATTGTCTTCCTCGTCTTCAGTGATCTCATCCTCATTTATGTTGATGGTATTTTCTTCCTCATCGATCTAAATTACATTGTTCAGATAAAATAATATTAATACGATTAATTCAGGATACTAACCAGAATATCTTCTTTATTCTTCCTTTTAGGCTTCGTTTCTGGATCGTATTCGATCTCTTCTTCGTTTTCTTCGTCATCTTCTAGACACTTTTGGTGTTCCAATTCTTCTTCACGTTTATCTGCTTTTCTCTTTTCAATCTCTTCACGACGTTTCTTTGATATTATCGAACGTAGATTTTCCTTGAGTTTGAAATAAGCTGCTCCTGGTTTATGCTCGACGCCAGTATCAGAATCTTCGTGAATACTGACATTGACTTTGGATATTTCTATTTTTCCGTTATCCGTCGAAAGAATGCTGGTAAATAATTTTCCATGAAAGCAAGATCATAAGAAAAAGAAATATATTACCTAAGAGTTTCTGATGTTTTTGGTTTTCGATTACATTTCGTTGCCAAAAATCGCTGCAGAAGATTATCTACTCCGGTCGGTTTTTTCGCGACAATATCACCTGTTTCCAAATCGATCATCATATTTGCATTGCCCTTTATGGAAGGACTTTCCGGCAAATTCTTCTCATGTATGATACGTTTGATATTTTCGGCTTTTATCGATCCGTTCACGGGTGTGGTATTGATTGAATTTAAATCTATGGTCGGAAGCTCGATCACCTCTGTAATAATTGGCCCCAATGAGTTAGATTCTGAATTTTTCTTTAATCTGGGTCTGTGATTGATGCAGTATCGTCGACTCCTTGAATATCTTCCGTGTCTTCCGTTACGTTTTCGTCTTGATTCTGTGAATCGCTCGGAACTTCCATATTCTCTACACTTGTATTGTCATTGAGTGTTTCATCTTCTGATTCAGATTTGAAGAATTCTGTTGCCTCTTTGGCACGTTCTTCCATTAGTTTTCTAACGAACGATATGTATATAAAATATAATAATAATTTACTCCACGAAAACGTATCAATTAAACTTACGCATATGCCTCCAACTCTTCTGGAGTCATTTTTAGGCTTTTGGATTTGACTGCCGCTGCAACAGGGCTGTTCTCGCTTTCAGCTTCTGGCTTTATAATCGTACGACGCTTAAGAAATTCCTGTAGAGTATGTCTCTTGGGTTTGTGATATGGTATGCTGAACAACAAGAACCGATATATTGACATTCTTTCAACAACATATTAGAAACAGCAATGATCACATACCTAATATGGGCCTCACGATGTAAGCGCTGTTGTTCGCTCTGTATGGCTTGCATATCATCCATGGCTTTTTTTGCAGAGGCCTAAATTAATATATGGTAATAACTTCATTTCTTGAACTGTGAATTGAAAAACTTACTCTAACGATTTTCGGCTTTTTGCCCTTCCCTGAATCGACGTCTGTTTCTGGTCTAGAATCACCTTCCAGAAGGTCGTCTTCATGGGTTTCTTCGTTATCACTTTCTTCCGAGTTGGAATCCGAATCAATTAGAGAGGATATCTTCTTTGACTTCTTTTTATCCGCTTTCATCTTCTGAAGATCATCACCATCTGCTTTGGAGTCCTCCGGTTCGCTATCCGAATCAATAATGGTGCTCTTTTTCTTCTTGGCTATTAAATATTTTTGAATTAAATTATATTACTACAATTGTTTTTAGGAACTTACGTTTTTCTTCCTCTACTTTATCATTTTCTGGTTCACTCTCGGAATCAATCAAAGTGGAGAACTTCTTTGTCTTAGTTTCTTTTGTCTCCTCCTCACTATCCGAGTCGATTATCTTGGACTTTCTTTGGATTATCGTTGTTTTGTCATTCGAATCCATTTTATTTTTTAAATCTTCCTCATCCTCAGTGTCCGAATTAATTTTCATAGGATTTTTTTCGATTTTTTTAGATGTTGTTTCTGTATCTGAATTGGTTTTCAGTTCACTATCAACTGCACTGTCCTTAGTGGGTTTTTCCTTTTTGGATTCTCCATCTTCATTCTCGGAATCCGACATAAGAAGTCTCTCATTTCCAAGGAGGATTTCATCAGCTGAAATATTCATTGGAGCCTCCTCTTCCGGTGCATTCGTTTTATTTGTGTCATCATGGTGCAGTTGTTCTCCGATCGCCTCTGGTGGATCGAGCTCAGTTACATGTTGATTCTCCACTTCTTCCATTGCACTAGTTTCAACATCTGTCCTACTTGTGGCAAGTGGAATTGCAGACATCACTCAATTTCTACTATTTAGCAGTTTTTGTTTATTCAAAATTATTTATTGACGATTATGCAGTTCACATTTATTTAATTTCAACTTGGTTGGATCAGACAGAGAGAGCGAGAGAGAGAGACAGAGAAGGAGATATTTATTTGGCGCGAAATCAAAATGACAGGAGTCATCCAGGGAAGCTACAGAAAAACGTAAACAAAAAATGTTTGCAAAATATAACAAAAACTTTTGTCTGCTCGGAGCTGGAAATTTTGACGAAAGAAGTTTAATGGAAGTTTCCATTCAAAATGGCCGGTTTTTTCGCGTTTTGGCAGCACTGGTGAAATTGTGTCTCCTACGCCATGTTGTCGTCGTGTTGCTGTGTCGTTGTGTTTCCCCCATTATTTACTGTCAACGAACTGTCAACGCCGTCGCATGTGCTCCAGCAAAAGGAAAACAAACCTCTTCTATTATTTATTCTATTAACTTTATAAACTATGACTCGCAAGAAAGTGGTGAAGAAAAAGGTTGAAATCGTTTTCGACCCCAAAAAAAGAAGGTAGGGACATTTTTGAACCAATACCAATTCATGAGAACCAAATAAATGTATTCGTAGAGAGTTTTTAACAGGATTCCAGAAGCGGAAAACTGAACGCAAGAATCGTGCGAAGCAGCAATTGGAACGGAGCATCAAAGAGGAACGCAAGCGCATTCGCCAGGAGATCAAGGATGGCATTAAACACATGAAGAAGACATTCGAGCCGCTGAAGGAACTCACCGAACAGGACAAGGCCAACGAGGACGAATACGAAGATGACGACGTTAAGGTGAAAATCGTGGAGCTCTCCACCAATGAACTGGCGGCGCGCAACAACCTCATCGGAGAGAATCGTGGAGCTGCGTCGGAAGAGGAGAGTGAACCGGAGTCTGCGGAAGAGTCCTCCGATGGGGAAGACGATGCCAATTGCATCCCAGGCATGGACTTCGATGTCAATGCTGCGAAGAAACGGAAGCGAAAGGTCAACGATGATGATGACGAATCATCCTCGGCGAAAAAGAGTAAGGACGATAATCCGGATGACACAGAAATCAAGAGCAAAAAGGAGTTGGATCGCTTGAAGAAGAACAAAACACTGAAGAAACTCAAAAAGAGTAAAGTGTTTAAATTGAAGGAACGCTTCGAGAAAAAAGCCAACCAAAAGAAGGCAAAGCGCGACAAGAATAACACACTGAGAAGCCTGCCCAAGAATCTGCGGAAAAAGAAGAAATTCGAGCCGAGTCGGTACAATAAAGGACGAAAGGTTCCCAAGAAGCAATTGCGGAGAAAGCGAGGCGATTAGGAAGTATTTTTGTATGATTACCCATAGAGCTACATATATTTTTTAGTCTAAATAAACAAAAAACGAAATGAATCTTCCTTGTGTTGTAATTTATTTTCTAGTAACTCTAAAACAAACAACAACAACAACACAATTTATTTTCCCTCGATCCAATGAAAACAATGAACAAACGTTTAAAATATATATTATGTTTATATATATTTTCAGTTATTTGTAATTACATAATTTTTATATATATAGACTATAATAGTATAGTCAGCTTTATATATGTATATATATATATATTAAGATTTGTTGCTTTTCTTCTCTCACCCGTCAATTAGTTTACATTTCGTTATGCTTCAGTTTATAACGATAAGCATAATTAGATTTTGAATTTCTATAAATTCAGTACAACTGAGTTTTGTAAAAGACTTCGATTATTTTACAAAAAACATAATCCATTAGTGATTATTTTGTGTTTATTATTTTCTGTTTCTTTCATATAAAGCATCGTCATATATGCCATATGGATAAATTCATGTACGTGTTATAAATAAAAGTCTAAGGTATATTTTCACTTAAAAATGCATAAACGTATTTATATTTGCTTGGTTTTTGATTTCCGCTTGTCTAATTCACGTTTACATTCAATTATAAATGGTTTCTTTAGGTTTTTCTTCCGAATTTGGACACAATTTTATTAGTTTACATTTTTCTTTTAAGAATAAATTTTTAGTATGTTTTTATTTTGGGTTTGGATGTGTTTGTTTCAATTATTTAATAATTCAGAAATTGTTCTAATTTTTATGTAGTTTCTTCTTTTTGTTTGTTGTATAAATGTCGATCATACGTTAATTTAGTATTTTGTTCATTTCATCAACAACATGTCTCGCAAAGCCGTAAAACGCTTCAATTTTAATTTACAATGAGAATAGCGTTCTCCATATGAAAACTAGCTTTCTTTCTTTCTAACTAAGGAGTACAAAATGTGTTAAAAAACAATAAAAAATGTTTTTTTTATTGTGTTGGTGGTTGAAATAATTTAAAGTAGAGTTGATTAAATATATGCATATATGTACAATTTTACAGACTACCTTAAGAGCTATGTTGTTAAAGGTCTTATATTATAAACTTCAGTTGTTATTAGTGCTTTATTCCTTGTCGTCTCCCTTTGGAATCGAGTCCAAAGCACAATATATTAAAGTGCATGGCTTGAGGTTTAAGAAAATTGTTTTGTTTTGCTGTTGTTTGTTTATATCTTGTTGGATTTTATTACCTTTTAAAATGCGTTTTCAACTAAAATATTCATCATTTCATATGCATCTTAAAATACTTAAAAAAATAAAAAATTTGCAAAGTCAATAAATCCAAAACATTAGCGTGGGAAAATAATAATAATAATAAAATATTAAAACTAATTCTTTTTAAACTCAGCAAACACACAATAATTACAACGTAAAGAAAATAACAATTCCCGCGGTTCCCTCCTTAGTTCCCCTCCCGCCCAGCATCCACGCATTCAAAACTGGTGCCTACTCGTAGTAGTATCTTCTCACCAAGAACTCATGATTCTCAACAAGCCACCAACATTCACTCAATCTCATGCACACAACTAACCAGCAGCAACGGCCACCGCTGGGTATGCGACTGTGACATCAGATCTCCAAGATTGAGAGTGCTCAGGACGATAGCAAAAACGACTGCAACAGTAATCACAGTGTTAAGATGCTCGTCTGTGATGATCACCGTTACTGTTTCCGCCACTTCGCTGCTGATATTTGTAGTTGAATCGCTTGAATGCGCCTTTGTTGCGTTGGAAATTGTTGCGCCGGAAATGTCCTCCGCCTCCTCCTCCATAAAAGCCCTTCTTCCAGCGACGCTGGTTATCTTGTTCTTGGAATGGATTGTAGCCCGGGGTGCTCAATGGCAATTCCTTGTGTGCTTTAACCTTCTTCTGACGGCCACGATCCATCTCGTTCTCATCCTCCTCCTCCCAGTCGCGTCTGCGCTGTTGGCGCGCCTCCTCCTTTATCTGTAAGCAATGAGAATTTTTACGCTTTAGTTTCACCTCCCACGAAAAGTACTGTATGCAAATTATAATTGATTTCATTGTATTTAGAAATGAATGAATGAAGCATTCTTATTACAAAACATGTATGCATGAGATAGATTTAGTAACAGAATTTTTTTAATTACGGATTTATTTTAACGAAAGCAAGTTTAGTAGCGATATTGAAATGTGATGACCAATCGGAATAGAGTGAAAAGTGAAAATCTTTGACATTAGTTGACTTTGCATTCAATTCAATTTCCAATACAAAAACATCAATGTTGAGAATGTAAAATGTTAAAACGTACTTTGTTCAGTTGTAAAACAGTTTGTCAACATGGTCAATTCTCCTAAGTCCTAGTTATAGGGTTTTATAAGACTAACGTTTCTTTTCTTTTCATTAAATTAAAATTGCATCACATACAATCACAAAATCATCAGAAGGTGCGCACGCTTTGTATGCTTGTTAAACATTTTCCAACGAATCTGTGTCAAACATTCTCATACAAGAATCCTCGTCGTGCATTTCTTCTTCTGCTTCATTTGCAACAATGCTGACGCCGTCGTCGTCTTCTATTCGTTCCTCATTTACCAAATCATAATTCTATGAAAAAGGATATTTTCATTTCAATGGATTTTTCTTATAAATGATAGTAATTAAAACAAAAATTCTAATTTATATATAATATAAATCTACTTTATAATTGGCTTAAATAAAAAAACAAAATAAATAAGGATAAATAAAATTTGGCAAAAACTGTGCAAATGAAGCCCTTTAAGAGGAGGAGGAGTAGGAGGAAAAGTGAGTTAATCCCAAATAAATATTTGATAGAAGACGAGACTATATACACATCATCAACTCAAGGCATCATGTTTGTGTGGTAATGGTGAAAGATGATGTCCCGTTATTTACACGTTACTCTTCTTAACAAAAAAAAAAAAACAAAAACTATCGAAACCAACACCTACAAAATTATGGTCAAAAGGAAACTACAAACTAAATCGTTATCAAAATCATCACAAGCTAGTTGGAATAAAAGTTGCGAACTTACCTCTTTTTCAATTTCTGTCTCGGTTCCTTCCCACGTCAACACCTGAGACCCACCGTAACCTCGGTAAGACTGTTTCAGCAGCTCGTTTACGACGCTATCGCCGACGGAGTCCCCTTGGTACCCATTGCCGTTGGAGGGACGTCTTTCTGAGCCATTTGTTTTCTGTCGTTTCGGGGCTGACTCTACTTTTGTCGCGGCGAAAGGATTTTTCGGATTTTTGTGAGTCTTCTCTTCTGTGGGACTTACGCTTGCTGTTACGGGTTGCAACGTGGTCACTTGCCACAGTCCAGTTTTTGTCTTAATCACTGGTGGCGAAGGAGGTGTCGATTGTGAACGTTTAAATGGGGGGCGCTCATCATGCAGTCGAAATTCATGGCTTTCCTCATCATCATCATCATTATCGGATGCATCCGCAGCTGTGGACGTTGTAGAGGACACTACAAAGCGTTGTGTACTCGATGATTTACACTTCTTTGTGGGCGATGACGATTTGTTTACACTGCTACTGTTATTATTATTATTACCATTTCCGTTACGTTTGTTAACATTGAATATTTCGTCGATCTCATTCTTTTGTTTGGTTTTAGACTGTGTAGAGGCGTTTCCGTTTGTCGTGTGGGGCGTGGTTGTGGCCGCCCGCTTTACTTTAACGCCGTTACTGGGTTTCGCATCATCGTCATCGGTGCTGTCACCATCCGATGATGAGCTGGTGCGTTTCAATGGATTTTTCAAATTATCACCAGATGTGCTGCTGGTTGAAAGTTTATCTCGCTTATCCTCTGGCTGATCATCGTCGTCATCGGACTCGGGTTCATAGGGAACGAGGCTTTTGAGTGGACTCTTGGCGGTAGTTGCGGGTTGTTGTCCTGTTTTCTTTCCATTGGTAAAATGCTGTGACTGCTGCGTGGAAGGTATCGGCGAGTTATCAAATATCTTGGGCATACTTGGCAGTGTGGACTTGGATGAACTGGAACATTCATTGGATGTGCGATTGTTTTGAGTGGATGAACTTACTTCGTCGTCGTCGTCGGATGATGATGATGAGGAACTTTCGTTGCCATTTGAAACTGCTGTACTTTGTCCTTTATTTGATGAGCTAGCCAATGCAGACTTCGTATGCGCAGACTCTTGAAATTTACTGGTCCCCGAGAGGAGACCGTTTTGCGTTTGTGAATTGGAGGAGTTTGTGCCAGAGCTAGATGTTGCTGTGGCGGTTGTCGTAGATGAGGTTGCGTTCGTTTTAATCGCCACTCCAGAAGCATTGTTGTTTTTGAAGTGGATCATTATTTTACTGCTGTTGGCGGGACTCGAACTCTGCCGATTGATTCCCAATTTGTTGCCCATTGTCAGGGGTGAATTTGTTGTTGGCTTGTTGCTGTTGTTTGTATTGTTGTTGGAACCGAATGTTGTTAGCCCACCAGCCGGCAACTGAGGTCCGATTATGCGTTGCGGACTCGGTCTGCCATTCGGTGAGGCGTTGATACCGGCGAAACCATTGATTTTCTGGCAATTCTCCTTAGCCTCGGCTCCGCTCACCTGTGTGCTGCTAACGTGTCGAGCTGGCGCGGTATCCATTTCGTAGAAAATTATATACGCATTCGTGTTGCAAACGCTTTGCACCGATATCGGGCGCACATAGCTGTCATCATAGTTGTAGTAGGTTCCGGACTCGGTCAGTCCGATGGCAGTGTAATGACCACAATGTTGCGAGGCCCCCAAATGCGTTACCATTGCCACCAGTTTATAGGTCAGTTGTTCGCCCGAAGTCTTGCGCGAAGCGAACTTGGTCAGGTCTAGTCGCGGTTTAATCGTGATCTGTTTGTTGATCTTTGTACCGAGCATCGAGAACCGCTTCAGCTGAATACAAAGTGCAATCGGAGCTCGCTCCAGGGAGAATTGTTTTGTGGCAGAAACCTTTAACGAAATCGAAGAAAACAATGATCGCGTTATAGCCAGAGGCTTTGATAATGATTGAATTTGTTTGGGCTTACCTTTTTCTTACACGCCTCGCATTTGTAGCCCATGTCTTCGAGCCGTTCACGCGAGAAATATCCATCCAAGGCTTCCTCCACAGTATCGGCTTTACGGATGTCGAGCAGTAGATCTTGGAAATGCTGAAACGTTACCGAGACATGACCGCAAGCCAGACACCGCACAGCGGATTTCAAATAACCGCCGAGAATCTGATTCAGCGGCGTTGTCTCTTTGCTGTACTGGTCAAGATCCTTGTAGTTCCGGAACCGCGAGAGATACGACTTCTCCATCGCCTCGACCAAGTATCGTAGAAACTCGTGCGCATCCTCCTGCCGTCCCATGACCAAGTGTTTGCATATCGACTTCAGCTTGGAGTAGACGAAGTATGGTCGTATCGAGGATTGGTTGCTCTGTGACGCCTGCAGGGTCTTGGCCATGGCGCAAATTATGCAACCGGCGTCCGCGGAGTCGCAGCGTTCCATGTGCTGGGAGTCGGACATCAGCCAATTGGCCATCGACGGCACGTGGAAGAGGGCCTGCAGTGTGGAATTCAAGTAGCAGGTATTGCCGACGTTCATCATGCCGACGCCAACTTGCCACTTCCTGGCGGGATTCTTCCAGCCGATGCGGACATTCTCACGCGGGTAGAGAATCCGCTTCGGCGTTGGCAACTCACTGGGATTCGCACGCTTCAAGGTACCACCATTGTTGCCATTTGTGTCTGAAGAGAAATGAGATGATGTTGAAGAAGAAGAACAAGAACATGATGATGACGACGAGTCTAGGTCGGAGTCTTCGTAGTCAATGTGTCTTTTTGATTTCAATTTTAAAAAATCGCAGGCAATCTTCAAAATCGGCTCAACAATGTATTTGAAAAGAAACCAAAGCACGAAATAATCAAATTCGAAAACACGCATTGCGGCGACCTGACGACGACGACGCACAAAAACCCAGGAACTATAATTAAAATTAATGTGACTAACATAGGAAATGAATGAAATGAAACGAGGAGAGGCAAGAAAAATTGGACAAAATACGCCAACTGAGGGAAATGTCAAAAAAGAAATACATATATTATTGCTGTTTCTGCGGCCGCTGTCTGTCTCTATTCGTCTGTCCGTATGTCTGTCTGTCTGTGATAACACAACCGTTACCGGAGCCAAGTGAGTTGCGCGCGAGGTTGGTGAAATTACCAAAGAGAAACACGGAGAGAGAGAGATTGGGGGAAACCGAGAGAGAGAGAGACAGACAGAGCGAAAGTGACAATTCGGGAGCACGATTAGATAAGGGCCAGGCGGGGAGCTGCCCCAGAGTTGCCACCTAACTCAGTAAAGCTCATTTCAAAGGGAGCACCCGAGCAACACGTGTAGAACGTCCGTCGCGAACAAAAAAGGCGATTAAATAATCTATTTCGATAAAAGGGTGAATGAAGAAAGAACACCAATGCGTGATTCAACATTTTTGAAATGTTTGAAATTTATTGAAAATAAACATTTTTCTGTTGAGCCATTCCAAATTTTAAGGTTATTATCACGTGTTTCAAATAAAAATAAACATACAAATTCTCTCACAAAACCACACACATACCGAAGTAGCATAAATTTACATGATTATAAAGAAGATTGCGATTGATTTTGGAATTCATTTTGTAATGAATTTCTATGAATCGAAGGTATTCCATTACATTTCAATTCGCAATTAAATCGAATTTCTTTTCGCGAATAAAAACTCGTGCTTTGTTCGTTGTTCCTGCTCCCTCGCTCTTCCGAAAAGCTGACGACAGCTGATTTTGCTTGCGTTCCATGCTGATTCACAACAAAGTGGACGCAAGGAAAGAGAAGGGAAGGTGCGTAGAACAAGGAGAATGCAAAAGGAAATAAAAAAATATATAAAACTCGAGAAAAAATGAATGTATTGCGTTGTAGAAAGAGGTGTTGCGGCAAGCAATAACCTTCGTTTAACTCTGCGGAAGGAGGTGCCAAAGATAACAACACGAGGAAGAGAAACACATAAAAACAGAAAGCTGAATAAATATATTCGAAGATGGGGGGAAATTTGGGAAACTACTTCTTGCAGGTGGTTGATAACGATTTCTATGTTGAAATGTAATTTTGGATCGAATGCTCGAGTGACTTCATGTTCATTCACATCGAGAGAGATGTGTATTTGTGGGCTGTGTGTAATGTGCATGTCTCTGGACCGGGGAGCTGGAGCAGATCGGCGGACGACCAACGAACCAACACACAAGAAAACCGATTGTCTCTTCTCGTGCTTTTGCAGTCAACGTCGGCGCTACTATCGTCATTATCATCGCCATCATCGGTTGTGATTTTCGTAGTGGTTGTTGTTGTTGCTTGTTGTTTTTGCCTTCGTTTCGTTTTGTTCTGTTGTTCATTTATTTATTTATCTATCTTCCGCTTATAATCTACAAAAATATTCTGTTTTTTCCTTCTCTATACACGGAAAGTTGATGTACTTCACTTTCAACGTTGACGTCGACGAAAAGCGCAGAGCTTGGGGGCTTTTTTTATGTTAATGGTGTTTATATTCGATGGTATTGGTTAATCAATCGATGGGGAAATGAATGTGCTTGCGACACAAACAACGTGCGTGTGTTTCTTCGGAAATGTGGTAGCCAAAAGTATAAACAGAACTGAGAAAAATTACACACGTGAGTTTTTGTGGTTAGGAATTATTTGACGGCATCGAAATGGGTGGGACATCATGGTAAACAATGAGTAATGCGAAAACGACTCTAACTGCATTTAAACGAAGATAACGACGGAAAAAATTAAGTAAAAACAACTTCATTTTTACGAAGCAATTTTGTTGTGAAACCAAATATATATATAATTACTAAAAATAACCTTCAAAACGATTTTTCCAAGAATTCTTCCGTATCGCAAGCATGTAAAATATGACTTCTGGCAACACTGTCACTCCGAAAACTAAACCCAAAAACAATTGCGTGTAAACAAACAAACACTCGCTCACTTCGCAATCGCACACTCACACACATGCACACACACCGACTATGACTGACTGACGCACACACTCGCACTACAACTCACCCGCCACAAATCCATTCATACCGCTGTTGCCGCCACCGTTGTTGTTGTTGTGCCCGCCGCTGCCGACGCCGCCGTTACCGCAGGTTGATGATGATGATGCCGACAACGACGAATCCTTGCGTATTCCACCGTTCTCATTATTGTTGTTGCTGTGGCCACCGTTGACATTATTCGGCTTCAAAACAATGTACTTGGACTTGAGCGACTCCAGCACCGATTGACTGTAGTTGCCCACCTCCTCGTACTCGATCTTGGAGAGCAGCACCCGCTTCGCAGATGCAACCAATTTGCTCTGTAGACAATCGCCGCCATTGTCATTGTGCGAGCCGGAGGAATCCATTTTCGAATCGTCTGCACCGCACCCGCCGATCGAACTTCCGAGGGATTCCCGCAGCGCAGCGTTCACGTTGGCCGTGGACTCGCAGACCACGGAGACGGGCATCGTGGCGGTCGAGGTGGGCGTTTGCGGAGGAATCTTGAGAGCTTTGGCTTGCTAACACGGGCTAACGTTGGATGCGATTTCGTTGCTCCGGAGCGCAGTCTGGGTGGAGGGAGGTGAAGAAGGTCGCGTTGCAGCTGGAGAAGGACGAGGACGACGAGAGCGTTGAATGTGTGCCGAGTTGTGCAGGAGAACGAACGATAGATTTCGATGGACTGTCCTTTAGTCAGTCTGGCTTCCGTGGCCCAGACGACGGTTCAATTTGGTGCGCCGTTTTCTCGGTGTTGCCTTTGGTTGGAGTTGTTGTTGTTGTTTGTTGCTGTTCGATTGTCCTCCGCTTCCACGGCGATTGTCCTTCACTGCTTTCCCACAGTTGTTGTTGGCTTTGTTCGATACGTCCGTCGTCTTTCCCCGCTCGTTGACCCTCTTCTATATTTTTTATTTTTCAATTTCTTTTTGTTGCGTTTTTGTTTCGTTTTCTTTTCGTCACCAGCACAACTTTGCAACTTTTTTTTTTCTTTTCTGCGATCGAAACTTTTCCACTGTATGAACGATGAAATGGAACGCAAAATGTCGTCAAACTCAGCAGAAATTCAATCGGATGAACTTTTGTGGAAACTTTTACATATTTTCGCGCGGAAATTACGTTTTTCTGACGCGTGAAAAATTCTGTCAAAGAAATTCGTGGGTAGCAAAAAACGTTTTTCTCTTCCGATTGAACCGACGAGCGCGACGTCTGCAACTCGTTGGAAATGAACCACATGTATTTTTTTCTCGTGTTCTCATCGGCACCGCGTGAGCGAGACGGCATACGGCACGATGTTCTTGATGCTTGGCATCGATGCAATCAGAGCGAGGGAGACGCACATGTCCAGTGAGTGCGGAACGAAAAGGTTTTTGTTTTCGAAAATGGCGGCGAGTCAATTTGTTTTGGTTATACAATTCTGTTGACCTCTCTTTCTCTAGCCTCGTACCGGTTAGATGGGAGAGAAAGAGAGCATTGCACAGTGTTCGCTGCATATTGTTAGTGGCGACATCTGGTTTGGAGAAGGGTTCATATCCATGACTTGAATGAATCTTTACATGAATTACAGCCAAGCCACAAACCCATTTAGCCAAGACAACAAGAAATTCTTTTTTCACCACTGAGAATGAGAGATCCAAGACAAAAGCCTACAAAACTAGTAACTGTCAAAACGTCCCGAAATTGTCGCAAATTTCTGAGATTTTAAAGCGTCCCTGAAATGAATATGTGATGCTGGCGCCATCTATTCGTGGTGTACGAGTTTTTTTTGGATTCTTATTGGATTTCACTACTAAAATTAAAATTTTTCACTAAAATTAAAATATTTCACTAAAATTAAAATTTTTCACTAAAATTAAAATTTTTCACTAAAATTAAAATTTTTCAGAAAAAATCAAGGCATAAATGTAGTTTATGCACCCCTAGCCAAATAAGAGTGGTTGCTATTGTTGAGCATGTTCCAAATCCAAAATATTAAGGTGTGCTCTCACCTGGTTTAGCGGGGGAAGGGGGAAAAGTAAAAATTGGAGCACCTGGCAAATCCACAATATTAACCGATCTGGACCATATGGGTATCAAATGAAAGGTGATTTTTTTTCTATTAAAGAAAAAAAAAAGAAATTTTTTTAATGTTTAATAATTTTTTTCTTTTTAAATTGTATTATTAACCATATGTTTTATAGAGATTTTTCACTAAAATCAAATTTTTCACTAAAATTCAAATTTTTCACTAAAACTCAAATTATTTGCTAAAATTCAAATTTTTCACTAAAATTCAACGGTGAAAAAAAACGTCGTAATTTTTTATATTCTTAGTTCACTTGCACCATGGCAACCGTTTGTTCTTTGACGCGAGTTCGTTAATGTTTTTTTTTTGTTTGTGTACAAAAATTACGAATTCGCGGCGGTTTGCTTCAATCACGAATTATTCACGGGAAATAAGTGGAAAAAATATAATTTCGGAATTTATTTGGTGTGAACGCGGCCGAGGGTGAAAATTTCTTGTGGAAAAGTTTTTTTCATAATTGGGAATTGACTTCAGTTTGTATCGAGCTCGATCGTATTCAAACAGGAAGTCCACCAAATTGCGGGAATAATGAACACAAGGCCATAGGTGGCTATAAATTTACAGTCATTTTTTAAGGTAAAATTAATTAAAACTTTTTATTTTAAATTTACATTAATCATTTATTATTTGTTGCACAGTTCTTTAAAAGTAGATACGCCACAGATGCTATCAACCGGCATTTGACGGCGGAATATACATTCCGGAAATTTACAAACAGGTTCTTCGCGTACGCGGTGGATAATACGCGGCGCAAGAGCGACAGGACGAATGACGACACGACATTCGTCTTTGATGTTAGCAAGAGTTTGAAGGTACTGGAAGCACCACCGCCTCCGTCACCACCATACAGACCACCGACACCACCCGCTCCAACATTTAAGAAAGAGCGTAGATACCGGACTGTGGTATGCGACAAATGTGGGAAACAAGTAATAAGTCGTGCAATGATGGCACACAAAGCATATATTTGTTGTTGTGTTTTTTTATATTTACTTTATTGATTAAATTTTCAATTTTAATTTTCTATAGATTGGTTCTGCTTCCAGAACCCTTCAAACTTTTTACTCAACCTCAAAGATGGATGATGATGTCGTCGTGACTCGATGACTCTCCCGCCTGCACAAATGTACCTCTCTCAAACTCCTCACGCACGCCTGTAAATAATATTATATATTTAGTTATTTGTTAGTATTTCATAGATTTTAGAATTTAGAATGTTTTTCAATCAAACAATAAAATTTATTGAATTAAAAATATATAATTGTTTATTTTTAAAAAATTTTCCAAAAAAAACATTAAATTTGCACCTGCGATCGCAAAATTATCTATTAAACTAATTGAATTTCGTTTTTAAAATAAATAATAATAATAAAAGAAAAAGGCGAAATTAAATAAACTCAAAACTTCAAAAAACTTAAATAAACTCTAAACTGCAAAGTTGGCACATAAAGTCAAATTGTTCACTAAAATTCAAATTTTTCACATAAAGTCAAATTTTTCACGTAAAATTCAAATTGGGCACTAATTCAATTTTACTAAACTCAATTTTTTCACAAAAATTCAAATTTTTTCACTAAAATTCAAAAATTCAAATTTTTCACTAAAAATTCAAATAAAACGGGAGAAAAAAAATCGTTGAAGAAGTGTTCACCACATCAAACAAAATGCAAACTTCATTGGGAACAAGAATTTCTTTTTTTCACCACTGTCAAAACGAAATTCTGAGATTTTAAAGCGTCCCTGTGATGCTGGCGTCATCTATTGTGGTGTACGAGTTTTTTTGGATTCTTATTGGATTTCTATAGGAAAATTTTCTATAACGTCCCTGACGATTTTTAAAATCTAATTTGAAAAAAATTGTTTTTCTGAGACAAAAATTGTGTTTTTTAATAAAAATTTAAAAATAGTGAGTGATGTCGTCGAAAATTATGGAAGAACTGCTGGAGCTCCGCCAGAAGTGTGAGCTCCTCACAAAGGAGAACGCGGAGCTCAAGCGGAAACTGAAGGAGGCCTCCTCGTCCAACAGGATAATGCCCCAGTACCCCTTCGATTACCAAGTCGATTTCGAGAACTGGGAGCGTTCCCTGGACGGGGAGGAAAACTCCCACCGACGAGAAATTCTGGTAAGTTGCGTTATGTATCAGATGCGGTAAGCTCCGACCTCTGTCTGGAAGTACTCACCAGAGAGAGAGCTTCTGTGAGTGAGGTTATGTCCGGATCCGGTAAGCTCCGACCGGATGGATATTAGAAAAGGGGGGTCGGTGGAAACGATCCGTGGTCAAAGGGGGGGATCTTCCTTCCTTCCTCGAAAGATCTGTAGCGAATGTACTTGCTACATTTCAACTTTATAAATGAAACTTTTCAAAATTTTTATAAAACAAATTTTGTAGACATTTAAGTCAAAAATAAAAAATATTAAATTTTCGGATTCACATGTTGAAACACGCGTTTTCTTAATAAATATAATTTCAATATAAACGACACAGTCTACATCCATAAGGATTTAAATACATGTAAATTCGTATTTGTTCGTCGAGATAGTATCAGAAAGCCGCTTCAACACCCTTATGATGGCCCATATCTCGTGGAAAAACGAATGCCAAAGTTTTTCAGATCCTTTTGTTTTTCTCGGATCGTTTCGTTCGACCTCTGTCTGGAAGGGTCAATCACCAGAGAGACGCTTCTAGTGAGTGAGGTTATGTCCGGATCCGGTAACCCAGACCGACCGGATATGAAGAGGGCTGTTTGTTCGTTCTTGTTTTAGTGTTGTTAAATAATATAGATTGTTCTTTTTCTTTTAACTTTTAGCGTGCTGAGCTCACGAGAGGTACTTTTGTGCAGGCCGGGAAGTACATAATGTACATATGGAGATCACTACACACCGATGAGCTGGCAGTGCACTATACGTACATGCAAACTAATTGCGGGAATAATGAACACAAGGCCATAGGTGGCTATAAATTTACAGCCATTTTTAAAGGTAAAATTAATTAAAACTTTTTATTTTAAATTTACTTTAATAATTTATTATTTGTTTCACAGTTCTTTAAAAGTAGATACGCCACAGATGCTATCAACCGGCATTTGACGGCGGAATATACATTCCGGAAATTTACAAACAGGTTCTTCGCGTACGCGGTGGATAATACGCGGCGCAAGAGCGACAGGACGAATGACGACACGACATTCGTCTTTGATGTTAGCAAGAGTTTGAAGGTACTGGAAGCACCACCACCTCCGTCACCAGCGTCACCACCACACAGACCACCGACACCACCCGATCCAAAATTAAAGAAAGAGCGCAAATACCGGACTGTGGTATGCGACAAATGTGGTAAAAACGTAATAAGTCGTGCAATGATGGCACACAAAGCATATATTTGTGGTCGATAGGTACGTGTTTTTTTATATTTACTTTATTGATTAAATTTTCAATTTTAATTTTCTATAGATTGGTTCTGCTTCCAGAACCCTTCAAACTTTTTACTCAACCTCAAAGATGGATGATGATGTCGTCGTGACTCGATGACTCTCCCGCCTGCACAAATGTACCTCTCTCAAACTCCGCACGCACGCCTGTAAATAATATTATATATTTAGTTATAGTAGTTTTCATAAAGTTTAGTTTTCATTTCTTACCAACATTTTTATCTTGTTATAGTTATAAGTAAGTTTAGAACATATTTTTCAATCAAACAATAAAAAATATTGAATTAAAAGTGTATAAATTGTTTATTTTTTAAAAAAATTTTCAAAAAAACAATTAATTCGATTTTTTGAAAATAATTTTCAGTGGAATTTCTTCATGTAATGGTTCATTTCACATGAATTTCGTATCTTAAATTTGAAATTTTTTTTTTGTGCTCATGATATAGTTTTTTCAAATCTACTTCGGTAATATGCCGCCTACTACGATTTTTGGCCCGCTTCACTATGATTTCAGTTTCTCGAGGTCCGAACCCTGGACATCTGTGTCGATTGTTGGTGTGAGTAAGAAAGAATGTGAGTGTGTTTGAGAGTATGTATGTGTGTGTGTTTGTGTCAAAAATAATTCAACAATAAATAGATACTAAAATAAAATGCTAAATTAAAAAAACTAAAATTCAAATTTTTTTTATTTGCTAAAATTCAATATTTTCACTAAAATTCAAATTTTTCACTAAAATTCAAATTTTTCACTAAAATTCAAATTTTTTACTAAATTTTTTTAGTGAATTTTTCACTAAAATTTAGTGAAAAATTTGAATTATAGTGAAAATATTGAATTGTAATGAAAATATTGAAATTTTAGCAAATAAAAAAAATTTGAATTTTAATTTATTTAATTTAGTCTTTTTATTTTATTATATATTTATTGTTGAATTTTTATTTGAGTGAAAAATTTGAGTTTTTGTGAAAAATTTTAATTGTAGTGAAAAATTTTGGCATAATTTTACTTTACCACACCCAGCGCCAAATCCAAATCCAAACAATTTGTATGTCAAATAATAGTGTTTTCAGTGTACATTCCAACCAAAAAAAAAAGGTTGGGGCGGACTCTTTTCGTTTGGCCATAAAGTGAGGTCAAAGGTCAAATTAATGACTTTTTGAAATAGCTACCAAATCCACAGATGTTAATTGGGCAATACAATATATCAAATTAAAGGTAATTAAAAATACTACAAAACTGCATTTTTGGTTTTTTAAAAAAAGTTATTAATAATAAAAATAATACCAAAAAACAAAAAAAAATAAATATTTTTTAGGTTAAATAATTTTTTTAATTTTTTTTTACATAATAAACCATATCTTTTATATATATTTCTAAAAGCTCATTCAATTACCTTTAAAACGGTAGTACATTATATATACCTTACTCTTTGTTTACATACTTATCATTTATATTAAAATACTTGTTTTTTTTTTGAATATATTTTTGCATTCAAGTTACCTCTATGCGTGGCGGCCTTCGGCCGCGCTTAGGGGTTTTAACCAAAAAAAATTTCAAAAAAACAAAGCCTACTTATGCTTTGCAATTTTAAATTTGTACAGAAGATTCAAATATTAAAATTGCAAAGCATAAGTAGGCTTTGTTTTTTGAAATTTTTTTTTGGTGCTCATGACATAGTTTTTTCAAATCTACTTCGGTAATGTGCCGCCTACTACGATTTTTGGCCCGCTGGACATCCGTGTCGATTGTTGGTGTGAGTAAGAGAGAATGTGAGTGTGTTTGAGAGTATGTATGTGTGTGTGTGTGCCAAAAACCTTTAGAAAAAGTTATTGAGTTGCTTGGAGCAAAATGGCTATTGACTAGTGTAATTCAACAATAAATAGATAATAAATAAAAAAGCTAAATTAAATAAACTAAAATTCAAATTTTTCACTAAAATTCAAAATTTTCACTAAAATTCAAAATTTTCACTAAAATTCAAATTTTTCACTAAAATTCAAATAACTCGAGTGAAAAAATTCGTTGATAATTTCACCGGCTCTCAACTTTCTTCGTCTCGTCCTTCTCTGGTTGATACCTTCGACTTCACTCTCCTTCTCGATCCCCACCAAAAATTAGAAAATGAAAAAAAACGGTGGAAAAAAAAAAAACGTCGGACGCCAATCGATATAGTTATAAAAAATTATTTACAACGAAAAAAATAAATATCAACCGGTGAAAAAGAATAAGGGGAAACAAGTTTGAAAATGTAATTTTTCTGATTTGATTTTTCCAAATTAATTTTTTTTTTACTTCAGTTTGTATCGAGCTCGAATTCAACCAGGAAGTCCACCAAATTGCGTGCGAAGTTGACAGGAACTTCCGAAACTTTCTGATTTACGAAGATTGTTAAAAGTTGGACGCGTCGGTCGGCCCGCCAATCGTTCGGCGCCATCCATGTTGCTCCTGACAGTGAATTTGCGTGCAATTTTCTAATCAAGTTAATTTACGAAATAATTTTCATTTGTGGACGCAATTAACGGCTCGACCCGCACCAAACGTCGCCGCCGGGAAGGAGGGAGGAGTGAGGGAAAGAAACTCTTTTGGAGATTGACGGAAATTCTCCAACAGGTCTAAAGAGGAATTTCTTGGAAGGAAGATGGGGATATGGCAAAGGTAGGCAGAGTGAGCGAGATGGCCGGATGTGGGGGAGAAAATGAGAAGTAATAAATGTTTGATGAGCGAGGAATAAATTTTGCGATTTAGGCTCTGAGGAAGACGGGTTCAGGTGGCCAGATGTTTGAACCCCAAATGTAAAATTTTATAGTAAAAAACGTTTTTTTTTAATTTCATTATTGTATTCATTTTCATTGATTTCGACTGTGAGAAAAATGTGAAATTCTTTTAAAATAAAATTTTAATGTTTTGAAAATAAAATAAAAAATGTTTTGAGAAATTAATAAAAAATGTTTAGAAAAATATAAAAAAAAAATTTAATAATCTCATATTATGTCTGGCTGCCCTAACTAACGATGGGAAAGAGGAGAAAAGTGAGAAAGAAATATTGAAATTCAATTTTTAACAAATTTAAACAAAGTTTTTCACCTATCACCTTCACGGCGCACACATTCGCATAAGAAATTTAAGAGACTCAGACACAAGAAGAAAAAGAGACACCGCAGGAGAAAAACATTTCCGAAGAATGACGACCACAAACAAAGTTTTCTTCTTGTTGATCCTCCCTCACCTCCTCTCGCTCGCACCTCATGGGGAAAAATTTGGACGCCATCTTTATTTGTTCGCCTAATGGTGAGCAAATTTCCAGAGAGCAGCAGGGATTACATGTGGATTAGAGGGAGAGGGAGAGAGAGGGACAGGAGGAGACGTCGGCTCTCACAGAATGGTCCATGGGATTTTAATTTAGTGAATGGAGTGAATGAGGAGAGAATCTCTACAGGGCTGATGGAATCACTTCATTGGAGTTTTTGGTTTGATTTTGATCAATATATTGGGGAAAATTTAGTTTTCGTATTTTGAATGCATAAATTCCGTTTTATTTACATGTAAAAATTTAGAAAATTCTTCGATTTTTTTCGCGAATCCCAACCCCAGTACTTAATATTTCTTATTCCTCCCGATGATGATCACTCGTCCTTTGACCCCGGTCGGCTCCTTCGTCGCGTTACCAACTGCTGCTCGACATTAAATTCAATAAAAACGTTTCACTTAACATTTAGAATTCAATTCTCGCATACGAAGTCGATCCGAAGTCCAAGAAGTCGTCAATTGCCAGACATGGGAGAAAAAAAAGTCACGTTCTCCACGTGCTCCGGCAGAAGAAGAGAGAGCGACAAAAGGACGATGAAGAAGAAGACGAAGAAGAAAAAGGAAAAGGAGGAGAAGAAGAAGAAGAGGAATAGGGCTTTGAGAAATAACAGAATGAGATATTTAAAAGAGAAGCACAGAATTAAAGACAACGATCATTTGATCCTTTCCGATTCCATTCCAAAATAGTGCGATTACTATTGCAATTACTATTAGTTACTGCCCGATTTCTCTTCTTCTACCCCAACTCCAATGGGCGTGGCAGTCTTCCGAAGGGCATATGTGTGTGTGTATCGAGGATTCAGGGTCCCAATTCTCCTAACGACAATTCTCCAATTCTCCTAGCGAAAATCGAATAAAATTCAATGTGAACGGTGGCGTTTGAGCAATTGTTGTTTTGATGTTGAAGTTAAGGCCTCGGTTAGAGAGGGACGAAGGATTAAGGAGAAAGGAGAGATGAAGAGATGAGAGGATGAGGATGAGAAGAGGATGAAGGTTGTGAAGGGAAATGCCGACGCAGCAATCTATTTCCGTGAGCAAAACAAAGACCATGCCGTGCATCACAAGGATTCTGTTGTCGTTTTTGTTCTTGTTGATGATGATGTTATTGTTTTTATTGTTCTGGATGATGATGTTCCAGTTGTTATTGTTCTAGATGATGTTCTTGTTGTTGTTATTGTTCTAGATGTTGTACATGTTGTTGTTATTATTGTTGCAGCTCAACCTCATGGCCGTTGATGTTAGCGTTGTTATTGTTGTTGCTGTTCACGTACTAGTTCACAACAATTTCTGACGATCCACAATTTACGTCGCTTGGCAGCCATTTTGCACGTTTTACAACTCACAACTACGCCCACCAACACACTAAAGCACACCCACACACACGCATGCACACACACACATACATGTCTCTGTTTCTGCTCTTTCCGTTGTTACACTGTTGTTCTTATTATTGTTGTTGTATTCATTGTTGTTCTCATTGTTTTTGCTGTTGTTCTCATTGTTTTTCTTATTGTTCCATTTGCTCCATGTTGGTGTCTCCACCGACGGCTTCCGTTTCCGTTGTTTCAAGTTCTACTTACGTGCATTTGTGCGCCGTAATCACTTCACGCACACACAATTACTAACACACACACACAAGTACACCGAGACGCATTGGGAATCCACACATACAGCCACACACACACACACACACGCATTTCCTCTGGACTTCGGGATTCCTGCAGCGTCGTTACCGCATCCTGTCGTCGGTCTCGAATGGCGGTTGCCTTGATAGAAGTGTATAGGTTTCGTATATGTGTGTGTGTGTTTGTGTCGAACGCCAAATTTAATTTTCTACCAAATGTTTCATTCACTCTCTCTCTCCTTCACTCCAACATGCCACGCTTCCCTCTCACTCCAACATGCCACGCCTCCCTTTCAAACTCCATGCCTCTTATTCTCATCACCATCTCCCGAATTCGCCGTCAAACTTCGCCGCACTATTTGCTGGAACGTCTTAATTACGGCAACAGTTGCCGGAGGTGGTGAGAGTGGAGAGAGGGAGGAAGTGAGAGATCAGAACAGAGTGTTGAATGAAATGTGGCCAAGGTGAAGTGGAATTTTCCTCTTCTCAACCGAACGAATCTCGGATTTTGAGGAATGTTTTGTGCTTTTTCAGCTCTCCTTTGTTCGGATTTCGTTATCTCTTGTTGTCTGTTTGTGGGATTTTCTTCGGGGGAATTTGTTTCATCCTCGGTTTTCAGCGTTCCTCGGGGATTTCATTCTACTTTTCAGATTACGAACGTTTTTTTCCGGATTAGGTACTTGTTTTCGGATTTATTAATTTTTTTATTTTATTTCAGTTTTTCTCGTATTTTAGAAATTTTCATTTGGTTTTGATTTGAGCTCGATATGGATTTAAATTGATTTTTTTCTAAATTGGAAATATTAGAGATATTTTATTTTTGGATTATTTTAATTTCGTGAGATTGGATTTTGTCAAAGACTCCCTTGGGATGAATTTTCATTTTGTCCGATTTTTTGTGGTTTCTAATTTTCATACCAAAAACTGCAAATAAAATTATTTTTTTTGCCATTTTTAACGCCATTGTGTCGATACGTGCCCAGTTTGCCTTTCCCAATAATTTTCCCTTTTCTCTGTCTATTTCTCTTTTCTCTTATCCTTCGCACTCATGCTCACTTCACCCTTTCCTGCGAGGATATTGTTTTGACGGCTTTTCGAGCCTCCGATGTCGCCGTTCGATGGCGACGTGAACACGTCTAAAACAACAATGTAATTTTCAGAACAAAAACACCATGAAAAGAGTAACAACAGTTTTCCAAAAACAAAAATAACATCATTCCGAAAGCGACAACAACATTTAGAGAGTAGCAACAACATTACGACAGCAGCAACAACATTACGACACAGCAGCAACAACATTCTGACAGTAGCAACAACATTCCGACAGTAGCAACAACATTCTGACAGTAGCAACAACATTCCGACAGCAGCAACAACATTCCGACAGTAGCAACAACATTCCGACAGTAGTAGCAACAACATTACGACAGCAGCAACAACATTTCGACAGCAGCAACAACATTTCGACAGCAGCAACAACATTACGACAGCAGCAACAACATTTCGACACCGACAACAGCATCATCATCACCTAATGTCTCTCGCTGATACGCGTTTGTCTGTCTCTCCAAACATCCACCCGTCTCTCTCTATATATATCTCCCACTCTCTTTACCTGCTCTCTCTCTCTCTATCTCTCTCTCTCTCTCTCCTCTTTGTCCGTCTGCCTGGCGAATTTTTAACGCCCTTCGAG
>CM029563.1:31279859-31292805 GCA_017309665.1 Coelopa frigida | reverse complement strand
CATGGAACTGTGTGCAATTTGGCCTAATTGGATGCACTATGAATGACTCCCGGGTTGAACGAACGAACGAACGAACGAACGGCTCGTCCTCGCCCTCGCTTGCTTGGGCGTTGGTCTCACGGTCGCTCTGTCAGTTTGTTCTTTGGGTGGGCGGTGACCTCCCACGCCCTCCTCATCCTTCTCCATGGCCCGCCCTAGAGTCCATTAGCGCTGTTTGTTGTTATTGTTGTGTCTAGTATGTCAATTTAGTTCTATTTTATTTCCATTCACATCGCCTGAATGTGGACTAATTTACTCTGAGTGGCGACGAAGGAAGGATGGAGAAGAAGGAATCGAATGAGATGGGATGGGAACCATGAAAATCGAATGCCATGAGGAAAACATCATCCATTCAAATAGAATCTCTCGTGCCTGGCACCGCTGTTAACACGATGATAACTACTGTGCCAGCGGGACCACACACAAATACATCGACACTTAAACCATACTGACATATCAGAGCACAACCCCATCATGTCTCAGACACAGAAATCTGTCTGTCAAACTGTCACATTTGCTCGTCCCCGATCTCGATGTGACGTGTTTATTATGCACACATCGCTCCGGAGAATCACACCCAGTCGAGGCCGGAATTCAACCAACACCGACCACATTCGGCATCATGCTGAGCATCCTCACAATCCTCATCATCATCATTCGCACAATCATCCTGATCACATCGTCGTTTTCCTCATCATTATCCTCATCTTCGTCATCTTCATCGTCGTTCTCTTCATCATCAACCTCATCGTAGTCATCTTCATCGTCGTTCTCTTTATCATCATTCTCTTCATCGTCATCCTCTTCATCATCTCATTCTCTCCACAAACATCATCCTCTTCATCGTCTCATTCTCTCCACCATCATCATCCTCTTACCATTATCTCATTCTCTCCACCATCTTCATCCTCTTGATCTTCAACAAGAGCCACCTTTTGCCGTCGCTTCTCTGTCCAGGGAACAGCCCCAACCGACCGGACGACCAACCGACGCCTCTGCAAACGAAGCCACGCCAAGTGCAACCGTTGCCACCAGTAATCGTCGTCGTGATTGTCGTTGTCGTGGTCTTCAACCGGGTCGTACTGCCTCCGGATCCACCAGTTCCAGCACTCGTTTAATTCAAATTCAAATTTAATTAGTCTTCCAGTGAAATAATATTTGTGCGATCATAAAATGCAGCTGCAGCACTGGGACGCTCCCTCCTCAGTCGAACAGAACCGAGCCTCCGTCTCTCGCACCCCTCACCCAACCGCTCTGAGTCACTTCGTTCCCTCCGCCACTCGGGTCCGGGCGCTCGGCAGCCAGATCAAGTGGGCTGCACATGCGAGCGACTGACGACGACGACCGCCACGACTCCAGACCAGACGGCAAGACCAGACCGGGCCAGCCCAGGCCAGGCCAGACCAGACCATGTGGGATTATGACGCGACAGCACTTAGGAGTTCCACAGTTGTCAGTTTGCTGTTGTTGTTGATGCCGTCGTCGTCGTCGATGTCGTTGGGGCAACTCCTCGGGGCACATCTAGGCAGGGCTGGATCGTTCTCCATCCGTCTGTTCGTCCGTCTGTCCATCCATCCGTCCGTCCGTCCCTGTGTCCGTCTGTCTGGCGTTGGTATCGCATGTGACACTCAGATTAGCTACTTGCATTCAGCGCCCGCCTTGTTGTCTCTCATTGCTGCGGAGCCCCAGCGACGTCGCAATTAGAAGATGATCTGTCCAATGATTCAACGCGCCTCACACCCAACTGTTGGAGATCGCTGTTGGAAACTGGAATTTGTACTCTCTGCATCATCCCACATCCCACTCTTTTTAGTCGTTCTCAAAGACCTTCTTGTCCAGATTTTTTCTCTTTGTTTGGATTCCTCCCACTATCACTCTTTCCTTTCATCCCATACTCTGTTTCTTTAGGCCTGCCTTTAGGCTTGAGTCTCCCTCTCTTTTAAAGAACTCTTTTCACTCCTCTTACTGCTTTTACTCCGATGTCCATGCGGCTGTCAGTCCACAGTCTATCCGTCCATGTGTCTCTGGATAAACAACCAGCGGGGGAGCGTCACAAGTAATCATTTCTCCTCCAGTAGGATGACACTTGTTCAACCTCCGCCCCTTGATTGTGATTGTTGTTATTATATCATATTGTTGTTGTTAAATCTGTTGATGCTGTTGTTGTTCTAGAAGTTGCACCATATTTATTTGCTCCTCTAAACGCTCACTTAATCACGATGTCAGATTGTCTGAACTGCATTCTCCAGTCTGGTCTGGTTCTGGTTCGCATCTGATGGGATCGGTTCTGGTCTGATCTGATCTGGTCTCTGTCT
The DNA here is from genome assembly GCA_017309665.1 of Coelopa frigida. NCBI lineage: Eukaryota > Metazoa > Arthropoda > Insecta > Diptera > Coelopidae > Coelopa > Coelopa frigida. Next base: position 31,290,451 of record CM029563.1, on the reverse strand, counting down.
CCATCTGGTTTCGCATCGTTGTGCTCCGGTTGTGATCTGTCATCTGCCAGATGGGATTTCAATGCTCGTTGACATCCGTTGAGAGGACGAGTCCAAGTCCACGTCAAGATGGACAGCGTGTGGGCTGCTGTTGACGAAGTGCTTGTTCATCTTCTTTGCTTTCCAAGCCAACGACAATGACAGGTGATGAACAAGTGGAAGGTTGTATTAATGTCAACTGGATCTTAAGACGATCTCATCCAGATCCGGAAATCTCACTTTGAATCTGGATCGATGAAGTAGTTTTAAGTTTTAAGATCAATCCATAGATCAATCAGAAATCCAGTAGGTGAGATCGGTTCAACACCTTCTCACCTCATAAGACAACGATGATGATGATGAAGTGTCTGGTGGTCCGCCTCCCACGCAGCCGCCTCCTTCTGACCACCCAGAATTGAGTCATTGTCTAAGATTGAGAGATGACAGCCAGCCCCGCGGAGTCTGCGAACGCTGTCCACGGTTCCAGCGACTCCATCGTCATCGCCTTCGACTCTGCTTCCTCCGTCATCTCCTCCTCCTTCGTTATCTCCTCCTCCGTCGTCGCCTCCTCCACTGGTCGTCTGGGCCAAGCGCGATCCACGAGCACAATGTAAATAATTTGTTAGACAATGAAGTGGCCATGCGACCACCGACTGCAGCCAAATTAGGTGGCAACGCCGCATGTTCAATCCGCCGTGCTATCGATTTATGGGTGGAGGAGCCCCCCAATGGATGGAGGGTCAGATGACGGAGGTTGGAAGGCGGTAAAGGACGGTGTCCAATGCTCATGACCAGATGCTTCTCGCTTACACAATCTAATCATGCGTTCCCTGGGTGTAAACGACGACGACCGACCGACCGACCGATCGACCACAACGATGTTGTTGTTGTTGCTCTTGTATTTATGGTAGCCCGAGGGAAGGTGGGTGGGGGTCGTGTTCGGGTGAGTGGAGGAGAAGGAGACGCAGGAGACCGAGACCAAAACCAAGACCACATTGTGAGTGAGTTATAAAAATAGAATTTGACAAACTATCGTTGATTAGGGAGGGAACGAGAGTGAGAGAGGGAAGGAGGGAGGAAGAGAGGAGAAGAATAAGGAGAAGAGAAGAGCAAAGGAAGAGGACGAGGAGGAAGGGGGGAGAGCGAGAGTCCGGGGAATGTGGTGTGTAACGAGGACACGGCGACGCATGCGCACACGAAGCGCGTTGTTGTCGTTGTTTTTGTTGTTTCTATGCTCATTGTTGTTCCCCACTAACGTTGTTGTTGTTGGTATTTATGTTGTTATTTTTTTTTCAATTGTTGTTGTTGTACATGTCAGTAGGCGCGGTCGCAATCGCACTCTTCGCACTCATGTCGTCTAGTCGTCTGATGTTGTTGCTGGTCGAGGTGCGACGATGTAGTCGGTGTGTATTTGTTTTTTGTTGTTTTTATTATTGCTGGTATTGATTTCGTGACTGTAGTTGTTGTTGTTGTAGCTGCGGCTGATGTTGTCACGTGTGTGGCCAATTGTTGGCTAATTATAGGAACATAATTTTAAACTATGTTTCATGCTTGTCTCGTTTCGTCTTCTCTCCTTCCCCTCTCTCTTCTCACTCCCCTATATATTACGGATCCCTCCCCTAACGTTTCGATGGCATTTTCGTCTGCGCATGCGCGACCGTCGACATGTTTTTGTTGTTGTTATTGTTTTTATTTGTCGTAACGTCGCATCGGATCCCGTCGACAATTTGTTTTGCATTTGACGACAGCAATAAAAATTATGTCCGCGATGTTCCTCTCTCTCTTTCTCTGTTGCTCTTTCTCTTTTTTTCTCGTTGGAAGAAGTTGAGTTGACAACTTGTTGCTTTTGGTGGTTTGGTTTGTTTTGTTTTGGTTTGTTTTGTTGTTTGGTGTATGGCGATTAGTGTCGTCAGTCTGTCTGTGTGTCCGTCCGTCCGTGTGTCTGTTAGTTTATCAATTGTCGTTGTTGCTGTTTGTCCGATTTGTCGTCGCCTGTCTAATTGTCATGCGCACCTCGGCACCGGATATGTTTGGCAGTCCTGTCGTTCGCCCATGTTTATCGCCGCGCCGTCCCGTTTTGGCCCGAAGCGGGTCTTGGGCCAGCGACATCGAAAATTGAGGTTCGATTTAAAAATAACATCGACCACAACGATTCGGGAATTTATTTATAATTTCAAGAGGAAATTGCTGGCGCACAGGAGGTTCCGTTCCGTGCCCATAGGAGGCTCCTAAGGGAATTAGTGTTAGGGTTGCCAACTGGCATATTAAAGAGGTTGCTTCACAACACCCTCCCTCCTCTCTCTCACTCACTCTCTCTCTCTCTCTCTCTCTTTCTAATTATCTTTCACACAATCTTCTTCCGTGCTTCCGAGAAATTGACCGCTCGTTTAGAGCCGAGTTCTTCTCGCTTCTGGCGGAAAAACGTGCCTACTATTTGTTACAATAACAAATTTAACAACAGCACCAACAACTGCAATCATGATCAACCAAATCGACATCTATCCGATCTGACTTCTATATAATTTCACTTTAATTAGCATTTGTTTGCAATTAATTGTTCATGCAAATACAAAATTGTTTGTTCTTGCTCTTACCGATAGTTGTTGTTTTTTTGTTTTTACATTTTGTTCACATAGTATATTGAATTGTCAATTGGTGCTGTTTTTGTTGTTGCTGTTGTTCTTGGAAACGTTTTAAAAATAGCTTTCTTTGTATAGGTCAACTTTGTGAGTGCAACGCAAATACAATAACTAAAATCAATTGTGATAAACAATATCAACAACGTGTAAATTTAGTTGAACTTTGAAAACACTCTACTCTTTTACACTGGATAGAAAATTAGAAAGTTGAAATAAAATTTAACAATTTTTGCTATTGAAGACTCTGTCAAAATAGATCATCATCATTTTTTAAATATTCGAGATCAAATATTTCATGATAACAACTTTCTTCACTTCTTATTTTAATAAGACATTCTAAATTAAATAAATTATTTTTATTAAATTCATTACGCCGAAAGAAAGGATGAGCTGGATGAACATTAAATTGTGAAAGAGTCAAAATTCCAGGCAGGGAATAATTCAAATATTTTTTTCACTTATGAGAAATTATTTTTATCGATCATGAAATCGACAAAATATCACAATGAAATAGTTTTTATATTGCAGCCATGTGCGATTGGAAATCTTGTGATATTGAGTTAATTTCAGAGTTCATGATCAAGTGATCCAAATGATAACCACCCGGAGTCTCCAAAGACCTGTCGTAGCCACCCAGTGGTGGAATCGCCTCCCGTCAGATGTTATTGAATACCTGTATTTACGTGTTGACTGATTGATGTGATTCTGATGGGATGGGAAGGAAGGTGTGGCTCGTGACACGAGACGAGCACACGAAGGTGAAGATGAGCAGCTGTGAGCGTGGGTTGTGGGAATGCGCAAACGACGACAAAGGGTGGCGGAGGCAGTGAAATCGTGGAGCAGTTGCAAAGCCGCCATTTGAAATGCGAACAATATTGATTCTAAATGATGCAATCGCACCTGCTGCAAAACAATAATAATAATGATAATAACAAACAATATGCAAATCGATCGTCAGCCGATGACAAAGTGCAGTCCACGAGGCTCGGCAGCACTTGTCAGAGGAAATATTTCAATTGTCGGCGATGATATTGCGGCAACACCAGTAGCAGCAGCATGCGATGCTGTTGACATTTGCGGCGACAACGACGACGTCGAATGCCATTTTTCAGGCTTTGAATTTTGCAAATTCCTCACGAGATGGCGACAACAAGCAACAACCAAGCAATGGCAGAAAATAAAAATCAAAAACAACAGTAGCAACATCGCCAGACTCAAACATTATCAAAAATCTTGGCAGCATCTTCGGCGACAAACAGATGTCGTTGTTATTATTGTTGTTGCTGCAGTTGCTGGCAAACCGAGTGCGAACATTCGCCAGAGGCGAGAAATTATGATTTGAATGGGAAATAAAACGAAGCACAGCAACAACAAAGCGACGACAAATCCACCACATAAACACCTGCAGCGATCGTTGGCGTTCGATTGCATGGCTGCAGCATCGGCCCATTGTCGGCCACCCCATTGCGGTCCATCGGGCCCATTGTGCACGGACCATCTGTTATCGGAGCGCCGATTATGACACACAGCAACATGTTGTCGCCGTCCCGCTATCCAAATACGTCCGACGACGTGCTCTGTGCCGTCGCCGAAACGCAACTCGACGCACTCTCCGAATGTCGGCCACATTTCGGGCGCATGTCCGAATTCGGCGCTGGACCGAGTGGACGCGAGTCGACTCCAATCGCATCGCATCGCATTGAGTGGATTCGAGCCCAGCAGCTCGAGGCTCAGAAGCTGTGGCAGCAGCAGCGACGACAACCAAGTGTTGGCAACGCCGAAAAAGGCATCCGTCGGCGGCTGGTGGCTTGCGGCCGACAATCACTGCCGCTCGCTCGTGTCCCTTGTCGGTCTCTGTCGGTCCCGACGCGTTGTACCACATGACCATACATAGGAGCTCCGGCCGACAGTTGGTCGCCACTAGGCCCAAATGGTCGTCGTCGGTTGTCGTCGCAATCATCGCCATCGTCGTTGTCGGCGTCATCGCGTCATTTTTCATTTGATTTTGTCGCTCATCAATTTGGGTTCCCTTTTTGGACATCGTCCATTCGTTCGTCTGACCATCCAGCCACATGGATTCATCATCTGTTTGTCTATCTGTCAGATCGTCCTTCCGTCAGTTCATCTGTCCGTCTGTCTGTTGCTAAAACCCCCCGGAGCAACTGTTGCAGCCCCCGCCGCCCCCTTTCTTAATTTGGTTTGTCCACAATTCACCGATGAACATGTTGACAGCGACATGACATAGTCGCTCAGTTTTTGTTGTTGTTGCTGACGTTGTTGTTGTTCCCGATGTTCTTGTTTTTGTAGCACTTTTTTTGGAGGCTTGGCGTTGCCAATTTTGTTTCCAACTTGTTACAACAAACTGCAATCGATTGCAGTTAGTAGTTGTTGTTAGGACATACATATATGTAGTTTAATTTTTTTTTTTTTGTGTCGGTGTAGTTTAATATGGTTGTTGTTGTTGCTGTGATTGTCACTATGGTGTTGTGCTAGTAGTTGTATTTGCCACAAGCACCTTCCACGAACATGGAGGCGAACTTTGTAAACGTCAATTTCGTGTCAACCGAACCGAATTGAAATGGATTGAATTGAATTGAATGAATTGAAATTAATTGAATGAATATTCGGTTTCACTTATTTACCACTTGCATTATCGGCTATCTGAAAGAAAGACGATAAAATATTGGGAATGGGATGGAAATATTTAGCCAAAAATAATAGATAATAGTTTGAGCTAATTTCAAAGAGATCATAGAAATATTTCTAAAAATATTTATCTTTAAGGACAACACCTCTTACATTTCATTCCAAACTTTTCTTGACACAGATCCTTGAATATATTTTGAATTCTATTCTAGAATCCACATGCGATTATCACTTGTAGTTGAAGATAACTGTAGAAAAGAGAGAAATATTAATTTAGAAATGATTTGGAATAGTTAAAAAGATAGAGACTCTCCAGCAATTACTTATTGTTCAACACATATTCAATAAAAAAACATTTATTTGTAGAAAATACTAAACAACCGAAAGGTAAAACAAAACTATTGACACCATCATAAATAACAGCAAAAGCTTCAACAGCAGATATTAGCAAGAACATCAATAAAAGAAATCTATAATCAAGACAATCCTCATTAGCAACAACATAATCAAGAACATTATCGAAAACATCAACAGCACTAAAACGGAAAGCATTAAGAACAAAGCAAAGCAAAGACACTCACGAAAGAAACATAAAAAGGGCTAACAAAAAAAAATGCCAAAAGATCAGTGGGCGTGTGGAGTGAAAAAGGGTGAAAAGAGCACTCGCATGCATAAATAACTCAATGCTATAAATTAACAAAATTTTAACCCATGGCATCATTATGATAACGATGACTCCGACAGCGATGAGAATGATGACAACAACAACAAGATGATGAAGATGATCATGCGGACACCTCCTCCATCGTACGAGAAAGCAACACGATCATTATCATCATCATCATCATCAACGGCACGAGATCGCGGCAGCAACATCTGAACCCCATTTAGGGAACATGTGGGAGACACACAAGGAGTTCCCGAAATAGTGTGTTAATCGTCGCTTTATGTCTTTCCACCGAATGCCCGATGGGGTGGAGCGCCAGAGGGGGATGGAGAGAGAGAAGGTTGGGGCCAGCGACATGCCACACACCCTCCACAGCTCATCCCATTCGTTTGAGAAAGGAACTTCCGAATTGAGAGACACGATCGGGTAAAAAACGATCGCAGGGAAAGAAGAACGAAGAAAGGAAGGAGGATGAGGAGCACATATGGAGGAGTCGAACGGGTCGAAGGGTGAATCTCTTTGACATCAGACAGACCGCGGAGTGCGTGCGTGAATCTGTTACAAATGTGTTTGCGATCAGATTTAGAATTCCAAGATCAACCCATTCTCCATCCCTCTCACTTCTCCAACTTGGGGGAAGGACGGTGGTTGGGGCAGCGGTAGGTGTTGTGTTGGGGCCAACATATGGCATCGTGTCATTCGGCGGTTGTTCGTCGTGTACCTTCTGTAAAATTTCAATTCATTTCATTTTTCATAAAATATTAACACGTTCCATATGCTCGCCACATTGCAATCTTTTATATATAAATCGGAAATCGCTTCAACTTTTGACACCGTGTGGAAAGGGGGAACGGGGAGTTGCGGGTTTATTTGTCGGGTGGTTCCAACGAGTTGGGTATATATATATATTTTTATGTACTACATCCGCAGTCTATGAAATGCAGATCGTAAGATGAAACACACACCAAATGAACTTCTTTGATGTGTTCGACGGATGGATGGATGGACAGACAGACAGACCACTGTCGAGGCAGACAGATGGAGAGGGAGATGGATGAATGGGCTCTTCCGCTCTTTGAGGAATTGGAGAGGCGCCGGATGGAAAGAGTTGTGAATCGCTGTGTGTTTGGCTTATCGAAGACTCAGTGGATCTTGAAGCATGCATCGATCCACCCCGAAGGTTCCGCATCAAACCACAAATCTATCAGAGCCGCATCGCGTCTGGCGCCACACAGGAAGGCTGGATATCGAACCCGAAGCTCACTAAGTCTGTGAAGCTTAAGCCTGGCCCCTGGTTGCATCATCATTCCATCGAAGGCGTGGCTGGGAGGTTGCATTGAAAATGTTTTCTCCAAAAGCAAACGAGAAACAAAAAAAATGCTCAAAGTTACTTGGGATGAGGTTTCGGAATTTTTTGGAATTCAACAATACCAGATCGAGGGATCGGGGCAACCAGATCGCCGTTGCTTGCGAGAGTCTCACAGGTGTGCGCAATCAATCAACGTGATCGCATAACAACAACAACAAACAAAACAAAGCAAAAACAACAACAACAACAAAAACAAAAAGTATAAAGAAAACAACCGTGTTTTGTTGTTTTCCGTTTAAACAAAAGCGCCATTTGTTTAACAACTTCACTGGCTCGATCGCCCAGCGACGAAGATCACGTCGTAGATCTGATCACAGAGAGAGAGAGAGAGAGGGAGAGGGACAGAGATACTAGAGAGGAGGCGACCAAAGCGTTCCCACAAATTACGCATGCGTTAAGCTTCCACTCCCTCTCTATCTCTCCTTCTCGGTCTCACTCACCTTCGGCCATTTAAATTCACAGCCCGTAGCGGTCGAAAAGCGAACAGAAATAAACCGATTCCGAGGAAGAGACGCCAATGCAGAACCCAGAAACCTGTTGATCTCAAGCCGACGATCGACAGCTAGTTCGATGTCTATCTCCCTTTGCCTCTCTTTCTGCTACATGTCTGTATGTCCGTCTGTCTGTCAGTTCGTCATCAGTCATCAGTTGATCATGAAAACTTTTCCAGTTCCATTGTCAAAATTTGAACCATCACCGAACCGAACTGCGCCGCACCCTGAAGCTCTTCAACGGCGATCGCTCCGAGTCTCGGCGGCCGCTGCTCTGATGTTGTTCGTTCGCCCCGGACCAGACCGGGCAATGACCATTTTTGGGATGTGGTTCTCTCTAGCCTCGTTCTCTGGCCGGAGTCCCCACAGTGGCTCCAACAGCGAACCGACGACCGAACCATGGCTTCGCGCATTCTTCCGTTAATTAGTTCATCGTTCGTCGATGGAGCGACAACGACGAGTGACAACGAACACCTGCAAATGTCGGGTCCAACGCAACCGCGGAACCAGGCCAGACCAGACCAGGTCGGCCTTTGTACGGACCGAACCCGGGTCGGCGTAGATCAGCGGGAGAGCTTCAATCGGTGAGGAACGGAACGGGACGGGAGCGTGATGAGGGCGTCTTCAATTGAATTCGAATGGCAGCCGTTTTATGGGATTTCATTTGTTCCCTCGCTCCACACATTCCGGTCCGATCGTCTGTCGTCGGTCTATGGAAGGAGAATACAAAGCGCGCCTCGCTGCTTAATTGACTTATGGAAAGAAGGGGTCGATGGGGACACTCGGGGGTGGGGGTTGGGGTCTCGTCTGTCTGCCTCCATGCGACAACAATGCGTCAGCGACAAGTGTTCGCCCGATGATCGCTACTACTTTGATTTAAATTGAAATTAACATATGAATGGATGAGAAAAAGGCTGATAAATTAAAAAAATGAACGCCAAATAACAAAAGCCAAATTGTGTGGCCGCTTTCAGTGGAGCGCCGACCGATGGTGACGGCGGCTTCAAAGCCCAACAAAGACAACGACCGACATTTGTATGGAGGTCACGCACACATCCGTCCGCGATTCACTCTCTTTTAAGGTTACCCCAATTTGTCTGGCCGTCGGTCTGTCCGCGGTGACCATCTGTCGGGCTCTTTGGGATATGTCACACCCATTTCTCTGCCTATTTTTCTGTCGGTCTAGATGTCTATTTATTTCGCATGTGGAACTGTTTATTTAAATATTTCTCTTTATAAGCTTAATTTATTTATTTCTGGTATAAATCTTTATTTATCTAATTTTTAATTTCGAAATCGTTTTCTATTTCTGACTTCTATCTGTCCTTTCATCATCACGGTCTTTGCCAATCTTTGGCCATCGGTCTCCGGTTTTGATTCTGGTTCTGGCCCACTTCGCACCCACTTGGTCTCTTTCTCTAAGCATACCAGAGCAAAACAAATAATAAAAAACAAAGTCTCCCTCACGGTCTCGCTTTCGATGTGCCAAAGAAACCGTGGCGAAAATCGTTTTGAGGCCATTAAACCGAAAACAAGGCCATGCCATGCAATCGCTATCGGGTTGCATCCTCTCTGCCTTCTCTTTGTTCTTATTTGTTAGCTACCCTTCTACTTCTTCTTCGTCATGGTATCGGGTTCAGATGTGGTTCGGTGTCCGGCACTCGAATGGGGTTTCGTCTCGGATGAGTCTCGGGGGAGAAGAAGAGGAGGATGGTCTTCTGCTGTTGTGGCATTAAAAGAAGGCCACGTGAGACAAATCACACAACCACAAGTCAAAGCAAGTGCCACACCCCCACAGGCGGCTACACTGAGAGAAGAAGAGACTATTTTCGAGTGTCTCTTTCAATTTCGAGCCAACGGAAGCCGAAATGGGACAGAATGGAACCAATGGATAATTAATTGCCGCCAAAGTCTCAGCTGTGGAGGCCGAGACGCGATCAGCAGCTGGTGTACAAAGTTTTCTCGGGGGTTCAAAGGTAGCACAAGCCGATTGGAAAGGTTGTGAAGAGATAGCTGAATGGACGGACAGGTCATTTGTTTAATAAATAACTCCTCTTACTCTTTCCAAGTGGCTCCTAAAAGTCGTATCAAACCGCCGATCGAATTTGATTTATTTTTCTCTGACTGTTTCTGATCTGAAATCGAAGTCAAAAGCTTCTGTTTTCAAGGCGAAAATTATTTAAACAACGATATTTAAAAAGAAACAAAAATCGATTTTTTTTTGCACCAAACAATAACAACAATAACGAAGACCCAAAGAAGACCGACCCATCGTTAGCCAAGCTCTCGAAAATTAGCGCTCTGTTGAGCGCCGTCTCAGAAAACGCTTTGGGTGGCTCACGAGATCCCTCCGACGACAATGACGGCGGCTGTTGATGTTATTGTTCTTATTGTTTTTGTTTTTGTTATTGTTTTTGGGGTTGGGGTTTCCTTTGCAATTTGTTATTGTTGTAGCATTGTTGTTGTTTAATTTGTGCCTCATCATTTTCATCCTCTGCCGCTGACGACGGCGCAAGTGATTTCCGCAGCGAACTGAACTGAACTCACTTCGCCAGCAACCACACAGATTTCTTCGTTGATCGTTGTTTCATTCTGCTGTTGTTTTTGTTGTTGTTGTTGTTGTTGATCCAATACGACGTTGTTTCTTTTGCTGTTGTTGTAGTTGCTGCTGCTGCTGTTTATCGCTTTTATTTGTTGTTGCGCTGTGCTCATAGTGTGCGCCAGAAATGAAAATGAACACGTGCGTCGGTTGAGTTCAAATA
>CM029563.1:31252166-31279759 GCA_017309665.1 Coelopa frigida | reverse complement strand
TTCTTAACATTAACAATTTGTAATTTTCTTCTATAAATGACGACAATTTATTCTCTGCATTCACCAAATGGAACATTTGTTAACAGTTTCCCTTCCTCCTACTCATCTTCCACATCTCTTCCCCTTCTTCATCTCCCTCTTTCCACTACCGCTCTTTCCCTGTCCTCTTTCTCCCTTTCATCCCTTCCCTTCTTGCTGATAAACTCTTTGCGACGACGATTCATCCGCCGGCTTCACCAAAGGAAATCACCGAACTCGACTACAATGATTATGATGATGATAATGACGACGATCATGATGGCGCTCATGATGATGATGACAAGCCGATGCCGCTCAGTCGCCATTTATTTGCATTCAAATGGTCGATCGCGATTCGCAATCGATGGCGGCAACGCGACTTCCGTCTCTTTGCTGGATCCGCCTGCCGACCCAGAGCGCGATCCGAGCCCAGCCGACCCGATCCGAAACGAACCGACAGACGTCGGCCATGAGTGCATTTGTCAGCCGCCGACCGCGCGATCGTCGACGTTGTCGTCATCGTCCTCGCAGTCGTCGTCGTCGTCGTCGTCGTCATCGTCGTTTTCGTTGTCGTCGCGATCGTCGTACGCGACTGCAATGCATAAATCTGAGCCGAGTCGCATAATCAGCTGACAGCCTTCGTATTTGTAGCCAATGTTGTTGTTGTTGCTTGCGTTGCTGCTCCTGCTGTTGTTGTCTCCTGCTGTTGTTGTCGCTCCTGCTGTTGTTGTTGCTCCTGCTGTTGTTGTTCTCCTTGTTGTCGTTGTTCTCTTTGTTGTTTCTGTTGGATTAGCGATTTTTAAACCTCGCCGAATGGGCATAATTTATGATGTCGCTTTAATCGACGTTTGATTTAGGGTCCCGTAAGTGGATTGACAAAGAGCGTCCACGCCGTCGTCCACTGCCGCCGAAGTCACCGACGAAAGTCAGGACCGAGGGAAATTGATAAAAGTCGGATCGACGTCTGTGGGCACGGAATTCGGCTTAGCAGATTAAGATTAAGCTTGAAACCAAAATGAAATCGATTATTTTAAAATGAAAAACTTGAATATTTTTTTATATTATAATTTTTACACACATCATTGAGAATGGTGAAAATTTTAAAAGATTCATAATTGTTGGAATAGATTTTTTATAAAGTTTTAAAAATATTTTTTTTAGGAATTTTTGATTTTACAAAATTTTCAGTTTTTTAAAAACAGTGGAAAATCATTTTGTTTCACACTACTTTTGAAATTTATTCAAAACATTTTTAAATATTTATTTTTTTAAAGTATCATAGATATATATTTTTTAATTTTTTTCATATTAATTATTTAATTTTATTTTTAAAATAAGTTAAGTTTATATTTTTTTTTAAATTTTTTTTAAGAATTTTTTTTAAAATAACATTCAGTTCCATCCGAAATTTTGATCACAAAGGATCACTCGTTTGTATAAATCCGTTGGAAAACGAAATAACTTCATACTTTCCCAATCGCTCCTCATCTCACTCGCATCCTCCTTTTACTGTCCTCCTACAATGTTGTCGTTAACAACTGTGACTTAATCTAGCCTCGGTCCACTGATCCTCGGCATCGGAAAATACATTGTGGCTAAGCCCACGACAACCTCCCGATCGTAAAGCCCACAACAAAGTCTATGCCATATTTACACAGATCCTTCCTTCCTTCCTTCCATTCTTTCATCCTTCGATCCAGCCAGCTAACGATCGTGCCACGCCTCTCCTCCCCCCCGCCCCTGTCGACAAAAACTCGCATGAGCCCAACCTAGTGGCCATTTATTTTCCCGGCAATCGTCCGATCGCTGCTAAAAAGATCAAAAGTCTTAGTCAGCAGGAGTTCAGCTTCTGTCAAACAGCTGCCTAAGCTTTTAAGCTTCTTAACGTCATTTTGTTGGTTTTTTATTCTTGCGTTTATTGTTGTTGTCGTTCTGTTGTTTTTGTCGTTCGTTTCCATGTTGTTGTTGTTGTTGTTGTCGTCGTTCCTTTCCTTGCTATTTTTGTTGTACGTTTCATTTTTTCCTCTTGGCCAAATGCTTTATGACCAGAAACATTCTTCACGCCTTCGACCGATCGTGCCCAATCGAAGCGAATCAGGCTGCGAGGGAGACAGAAAGAGGCCGAAGTTGAGGTGGAGCGAAAGAGAGGGTGGCCCAAGAGTGAGAGAAAGAGATGGAGGAGGATGACCGAGCCGGACGATCGTTAAAATTTCGAAAATTGCAATTTACGACGACATTAAATAGTCGGAATTTTGCAAAATATTATGGGGAATTCTTTATTTTTATTTGTTATTTTAATTTTACATTTTTAATTTTAATGTTTCGCATGCAGTTTCTTTATTGTGGGCTTATGTTGTTGTCGTTGTTGGTGTTTTTCCCTTGTTTTTTTTCTTTTCTTTATTAACTTTTTCTCTTGGCTTATTTAATCTCTCATTTCGTTCCATTGGCGAATTTTCGCAATTTTTATTGCTCCTTAATTATATTTTCCACAAGATGCATATAGCGGAGAGGCCAGAAATCGGTTGGCGTATACATACATATTATATATAGCCTGGGGTCTGATCCGTATAATTATGGACCTCTTCCCTCTCTTTCTTCTTGTGATGGTTTTTTGGGGTATTGATGTTGTTGTCCTCGTTCCTGTTGCTGTTGCTTTTGTTGCTGAATTTATGAACCGTTGGCTGTTGCACGCTTCCTTTTGTTGCTGTTGTAGTTGTCATAGATTATGTTGTTGTTACAAAAGTTACTTCAATATTTATTGTTTTTTTTTTTTCTATTAACGATATTGTTGCTATAAATTATGTTGTTGCTATAAATTATGTTGTTGATATAAAAAATATTGTTGCTCTTAATGTTTTCGGTTTCTAATGATTTTGTGTTAAATATTGTTGTTATTTCTAATGTAATTGATGTTGCTTTAAATACTACAGTAGTTATTGTTGTTGTTATTCCTTTTTCTCTAGGTGTTGCTACTGCTGCCGATTAAGGCCATGTTGTTGACTTTAGACATGTTGTTATTAGATATAAAAGATTTTACATTATTGTTCTTGTTGTTATTGCTGCTGTTGCTAACGATGTTGTTGGTAATGCTGTTGTTGTTTCAATTGTTGTTATTATTATTGCAAATTCAATGGTGTTGAAAATTCGCTCATAATTTTCCAGCTCCTTTACGCGAAAATTGTTTTCGGTTGCAGTTGTCGAAGTTGTTCTTGTTCTTTCCACAGTTTCCGTTGTTGTTTATGAGTGAGAAAATCTAAGAGGGGGAGAAGGAGGGGTCAGTTGGGGGGCTGGGGTCCCGGGGTCCATTCGAAATTTACGACACTGCCCGGTGGCCAACGGCTGCCTCGTGCTTCGGCGGCAATTTTTTTCTCTCTCCATTCTGAATTTCTTGTTTATTTTCCTTAATCGCTGGAAAAATAAAAGTTCGAAATAAATAAAATCTATTTGCCGAAAAATGCATTCGCAATGATTTTCGGCTCGATCGACACGATCGCCAGCGTTGATGAGAAACTGTTTTGTTGTTGGTGTTGTTGTTGTTGCTGTATTTTATGCACTTGGTAATGAATTTTTTATTTGATCACCCGCCGGCAGGGGGCCTCGCGATTGTTGTAGATGTTTTTGTTGTTGTTGTGCGACAGTGAGGTCAATAAATCAAGAAACATGTAATTGTTGTTGTTCCATTTGTTATTACTGCTGTTTCGGCTGCTGCTGTTGGTGGTCGTATTTTTGTTGCTGTTGTTATTTTTATTTTTTTTTTTTCTTTAAGCTATTTTTATTGTAGTGTTTTTTGTTGTTGTTATTTTTGTTGTTGTTCTTGTAATTGTTGTTTTGTCTTTCGTTCCTATTGTTGTTGCATTTTGGTCATTCTCTTAAATCGTATGCAATTTGTTTGGCTTGTGGTTTTTCTTTGAATTACGATCGTCCCAAAGGTTTCGCTTTTAATTGCAGCATCTCGTTATTGTCTCCACATCTATGGCCGTTTGTACAACTGTATATCTATCTATCTCGTCGTACATCTGTCTGTCCATCTTTATATCTTACTCCCAACCATCTGTGACAACTTCAGCTGCAAAATAATTTATGGCGCCGTCACAGCAGCGTGCGCGGAATTCTGACAACCGAGCGAAGAACTTCCACGAATCAATCGATCTTCGCAATTGATTCGCAGAAATCCATCGTTCGATAGTGGTTATCGATTATTATGGAGATTTCATTCAGTGACATTTGCATTTGTTTCCCCGCCCAAAAATCCCTCCGCCTCTCTCTTTGTCACACTTCTCGCGACGATCTACGAAATCCTTTCCTAAGACCTGTTTGACTATTGACGAACGATCACCTTCGATCGAGCGCAAATTGGAGGAAAATTACTAAAACCAGAAACAACAACAACAGTAACAGCGCCAACAGCAATAACTAGAACAATATCAACACCAACAAACAGACTACAACACCAACAACCAGAAACCAACAACGACAACAAGTGATCATAATTCACCAATATTTTGTTGAATTCTGTCAGCTTGGAAATCAAATTCAACCATCGTTGATCGTTTGAATCAGACGACGACGAAAACAACAAAAATATTACTACCAACAACAAAGTTAGCACCGACAATTATGTTTTGAGCAACAACAAAATTATCGTCTTGGGTGTCGTTGACTTTTAAGCGCCACCAGAGGCACCAGCAGCAACAACAAAAACACCAACAATAACAAAAACAACAACATATACAACAACAACAACTACAGCAACTACAACAATAACAACTGGAACATAATCGACAACAGCAAGAACGACGTAAAAACTACAAGAAATGATTAACGAAAAAAAGGAGAATAACTGAAAACCCGCAACAAAAATCACAAAATAGTAGCAACATTGAAGAAACAACAACAATCACAAAATAATAGCAACATTGAAGTAGCAACAACAATAACAATTATGAAGGAGCCACAACAACAATAAGAATTGAAGCTCAACCAAAGCGTTGGCAACTCGAAGCCCGCCATCAGGCAACGACTTGAGAACCGCGTTTGACTGACAGACAGATGGACAGACGGACAGAAGGACAGACAGACAGACAGACAGACAGACAGACAGAGAGACAGGCGACAGACATTTGATCGAATGCATTCATTTTAGGAGGAAAGAATGAGAGAGAAGAGGCAAATTAAAAGCTGGAAGAGGAAGGAAACAAAATCAATACAAACGAATGAAAACAAAAAAAAAAAACAAAAACGAACGGAAGGAAGTGAGGTTCTGACATCTGTCCATCTGTCTGTCCGATGGCACAACAGAGTTGCCATATTTTTGTAAATTTGTCTGACCACCAATTACAACAACAAGAACAACAACAAATGACTAATGGCCCTCTTGTTTTGTCCACCTTGTTGTTCGTAGTAAAAATCCTAATTTGACATTTTGTTGGTTTTAATGTTGCTTAAATTGTTGAATTTTGAGGTTGTTGTTATCGCTCTTGTTGTTGTTACTTTGGTTATTTGTTATTATTATTTATACTAACATTATTGTTGTTGTTGCAGCTGCTATTGTTGTTGTTTTTTGTATGTCCGCCGAGCTTTGCTTCTTGTTAGCAAGATCATTCTCAAGATCAGCAACGTCAGATAAACTCGTCTGGGTGTCAGAATTTAATTGAATTTGCAAATTATTTCGCACGCCATTCAATGACACCACCGTCAGCAGCAACAACAATAAGAATAACAACAACAAGTGCAACAATAACAAATACAAAAACAAGAACATCTAGGAAAACAACAATAAAATACCAACAATTTTATAAAACCAATAACAATGACCATAACAGAATGGAGTAACTACAATAAAAAATAGACTGAAATAATCGCAATAACAACTATTAACAACAACAACAACCACAACAACAACAATAACAGTAGCAGTTGCAGCCACACGTTGCTGCCATTGTAAAGAGTCAATTAAATGGTGGTTGCAATTGTTGTTGTTGTTGTTGTTGTTGCTGTTGTCTCTTGCATTTCGTTTGCTGCAACATTTTAACTTTTTTTCGAGCCAACTTCTCGCCCCTCGAAACTCAATTTAAATGATTGATTCCTTCAGAGGCCCCCCTCGACCGCGCTCCCCTGTCCTCCCAGAATTCGGATCGTGCCACGAGATCTCGCGCGATCCTTTTTGCTTCGGTTGTCGGCTGTTTGGTAGTAGCCGCGTTGCCAACGATTTTCATGATTAACTGCGGATTTAATGCAAATTGCATGCTCCATTATTCCAAGCACTCCACTCGCCCTCCGCCTCGCACCTCGTTGTCGCCATGAACTTCTATGTTTCTCTCTCTCTCGTTTTATGTCTCCTCTCTCCTCTCTCCCTCTCTCTTTACCTCTTCCTCTTCCGTTTGCGATCGTTTAAGTGGTCGGCTCCCAAATCTAAGCAGACTTTGATAAATGCCATCCCACACCTTTGCATTAATAACGGTCAATCAGTGTGCCACACCCCCTCGCCTTCGTCTGCCGCCCACCTTTCGATCGATCGATCGGTCGGTCCGCTGTCCACCCACCCAAACGAACCAACCAAGCGACCAAGTGATCTCCAGCCCTCGTCGGTGTCGCCGTGCGAGGCGGGTCCATTCGTTGTCTTAATTGATTCATTGATCTTGGCGATATCAGCTGGACAGCAGCACGAGCAATTGTTGTAGTTTTTCTTATCGTTGTTTTTGTTGTTATTCTCATTCACATTGTTGTACTCACTCACATTGTTGTTCTCACTCACATTGTTGTTCCCATTCATATTGTCGCTGCTAAGCTTCACGTTGTTGTTCACATTGTTCACGACAGCTGGACACAGTTGCATTGAATTCACTTCCGAATTCGGGTGTTCAACGGGGATCGTGGGCTACACCGGTGATCGTTGTTTCCACCGGTGATCATGGGTTCCACCGGTGATCGTGGGTTCAACCGGTGATCATTGCGAGTGATCATTCATCACCGCGATCGAGATCATTCACAAGAAGTCGATCGGAATGCGTTGTCCAATCGACTCTCGGCTCCCACCACGTGCATCGATCGATCATCGAGAGGGCGAAGAAATTTTAATTGCTCTGGTTCGCGTGAGCATCGTGACCGAAGGAGGTTGGAACAAGGATCGCGGGCGATTGAAGGGATTGCAAACAAATTGAACGACTGGCGGGTGATTGAACGCGATGCCTTTGATGACCACGACCAACATCCCTTCCTTGGACATCTTGGTTTCATCGCGGTCTGATCCCCATCGCGAGGACGAAAACTAATTTTGGCGAAGGAAGAAACTTAATGCGCCATCAGAAATTCATAATTACCGCGAAATTGAATTCTCTGCCGAAATTTCACACCGAAAAAATCCTCTGAAAATTCCGCAAAAACCTCGGAAGAGCGAACAAAAAAGTTCCACGAAAAAGGGAATGAGAAAGGGAATGAGAAGAAGGAATGAAAAAAAGAAACGAACAAAATCAGGACCAAAACAATCCACATGGAGCCCTTGGAGAGCGATCGTTTGGGAACCCGGTTCATGATTGTGGTGAGAGAGGAGAGCAAAGGGGGAAGAGAGGGATCGGTAGCAACAACAATCAAATGCAGGTGTGGCCATCATCAAAAAGCAATCGGGAATTCAAATCGCAGAACGCACACCATTCCGCAGATGCCGCGAATGGTCGTCGATGGAAAAAGGATGTTGATAGAGAGGGGTGAAGAGAGAGGGGAAAACGGTGGATAAGAGAGAGGCGAATAGTGAGAAGAAGGGAGAGGAGAGGAGAAGAGAGAGGAATAGAAAGAGTGAAGAGGGTGGGGGGAAACTGCAAGAAATTTGCCAGCGATGAGATCTGACTCAGATCGCAGAATGAGAACCTGGCGATCGCGTCGCAAGTGTCCAACCTTCATCCATCCCTTTCTATCCCTATCTCTCTCTCGATCTGAGGTTTCCGCAAAGGGATCTGCGAGTCCCGAAATTGAATTGAATTCAATTCAATTCGATCGCGATCGCCGGCTATCGCAAGATCTCTGGCCAGATCGCAGGAATTCGTGGAGATCCTTTTTGCGACGGCACCAGCATCCTCTTGTTGTTGTCTTGTTCTTGCTGCGTTGTTGTTGCTGCTGTTGAAAAATGTTCGCTGCACGTGCACCTTTTCGTGTTTTTGTTCTTTCGTTCTTCTTCCCGACAACAACGACGACGCCGATCATGAGAACCTTTATTTTCGGATCCGATCTTCGAACACTTGTGTTTGCATTCATTCGGAACTTTCCCACTCCCCGTTGTCTCTGTCTCTCTCACACTCGTTTTCCCTCTCATTCGCTTTTTGTGTGTTCCCGGGGTTCGGCTCCGACCGTCCTTCGATTCTCGGAATTCTCCGAAATCAGTGAACGGAGGGAACGAACGAACGCAAACCCACGACTCGAAGACAAATAATGCGTCCATTGTGCAACCGACTTGTTGGCTCCTCTGGGATCTCCTCTGTCTCTATCCCTCTGACCCTCTCCTTATCCTCTTTTTGCCGTCCTGCCCCTCTCCTTTTCCTTGTGCGAACTGGTCTGGCCGTCCTCGGAGCCTCCTCAATGGAGCGGAGGCGAGATCAATGCCGAATGGGTCGAGTCTGAGGCTGAGCCGAACACTTGCAGTCGCTCGGAATTAATTATGAGATCGAGTGGTTCCTATTGTGGTTATTCTTGTTGTTGGCTTCTTCTTTTCATTTTTTTCCACTCCTTTTTCTCTTGATCTTGTTCGTCGGAGGCTTGTGTGTGGGTCGTCGTGGGTTTGGTTGCGTGTCGTGCAAATGTGGGAACTGTTTGCCTTTCTATTATGAAGATGTCAAACATTGTCGGCAATAGAGAGAAGTTGTTATCGTTGTTGGTGTTGGTGTTGTTGTTGTTGTTGTTGGTCGTCCTGATGTTGTAGTTCTCGCTTTTATTATTGTTATTCTTATTTTAGTTATTATTTGGTTGTTATTTCTGTAATTATTCCATTCAAAACTCTTAAACACTTGCGATCCTCACGAGATTTTCTTCACTGGTGGTCACTGCCATAGTAATGATAATAATGTTATTGATGATGGTGTTAATGATGATGAAGTAATGATTTTGTTGATAATGATTATTTCGAACTCTCCCGCCTCGATCTCATGGCCTTCCCCCAATTCCACTGAATTTATTTCTCCTCCGACCTCGAATCCTTTTCCAGTTCCAGATCAACGTTCAATCACGATCGTCCCCAGGGTTTGCTCTGTTAAAACGGTGAACAAAATAGAATTGCAAAAAAACGTCAGCAGCAACAACAAGAACAACAACAATGGGAACCCACTCCCAGATGACCTCCAGTGTCGCCGTCGTCGTCATCGTCGTTGTTGTCGTCGTCGCTGTTGTCGTTGTGAACCGCAGCTGCCAACCGGGGGCAGAACTTTGATCTCTCACATTGCCGATGATCTTATTCTTGTTGTCGTTGTTGTTATTGCCTTTTTTATTGTTGTTGTTGTTGTTGCCTTTGTTGTTGTTGTTGTTCCTCTTTGTTGTAGTAATCGCTATTGTTACTGCTGCTGCTTCTTCGGCAGCCGAAGGCGGAAGCGATCCTCAGCGAAATGTGCCAAAGTGATCTTCGCGGCGTTGGTGGCGGTGACAACAAAACAACAACAACAACAACAATGATAAAAACAACAAAAACAACAACAACAATGATAACAACAACAATAACAACAACAACAATAACAACAACACCAAGTAGAGTACTATATAAAAAAATCTTCAAAATCCCAAAAGAATTGCAACTTTTCTCTCAAGATTCTGTGGAATTTTTTCTTCTTTCGTTTCTTCGTTCGTGTTTTTTTTTTTTTATGTTATTTTCGCAATGAACAAAGGAGTCCAACAACAACAACAATAACAACAACAACAAAGGGAGAAATTCCTCGTCGGACGGATTTCCTTTCAGGTGTGCGGATCGATCTGGTGGATGACGTCAGCAGCTTGACAACGATGTTGCTGCAACGATGTCGACAACGGTGGCGACAACAACAACAACAACAACAACGAAGACGATGGCGACATTCGAAAGGTGCAGCTGAGCGGATTAAAATGCAACAACAACAACAACAACAACAACCAGATGGAAAGAAGACGAAGACGAGGCTGAAGGAGGAGGCACAAAAGCGACAAAGTGGAATTTTTTTTTTTTGTAAACCGAGTCGCGCCTCATTTTTGTTTCTTGTTGTTGGTGTTATAGTACTTGGTGTTGTTGTTTTTGCTAATGTAGTTGTTGTTGTTTTTGGTGTCTCATTCTTATGGAATTTTTGCTGCCGATGCGTGTGCTCAATCTTCTTCTTCTTCTTCTTTCTTCTCTTCCTTTTCATCTCGTTTTGACGACTTTTTCTCTTCTTCTTTGGTCTTATCTCATTTGCTCTCCCGTTTTCCTTTCACCACGTCTTTATCTTATACTTCTTTTTACTACCCGTTCTCCCCTATCTCTTCCTACTCTTCATCCTCTACCCGTTCTTCTTCTTCCCATTCACCTCCTTCTCTTTCACATGCTTCCTCATGGCAGAACTTTTTTTTTCCTTTCTCTAAAATTAAAATATAATCCGCCGTTGATTTGTTGAACTTCTTAATGATGTTGTTTTGATAAGAACTAAATTATATTGTTGTTGTTCAGAATTACATTCAGTTGTTCGTGATGACATTGAGTTGTTCATGATGACGTTGTTGTTGTTCTTATTATTGTTGTTTTTCCACAATCTGGCTGACCTCTCACTCTCACCAGTCACGCACCGGAAGTGACCGCACCAACTTCCGCCCTGAAATCTTCTTAAGAGATGATGCAACTTCCACTCGCTGGAGCTCGGGTCGAGATCATTTTTCACCTCAGCAATAAAGAGATAGATATAGAGGGAGAAAGAGAGAGTAAGACATGGGGAGTGAAGGAGATAGAGGCAGAGAACGAGAGAAACAAAGACAAACAGAGAGATTGTGATGGAAATAGAAGACGTGTGTAGAGCCGGAAGTTTCATAAGCCTATTGTCCAGTGACAGAGATCGGGTCAATTCCACTGATATTGATATTTAGAATTGTCCTCTTTGATATTGAAAATTCCCCTTCTTAATATTGAAAATTCTCGCCCCACACTTTGGAATCTCTTCCGGTTTTATTGACCTTCCTTCGATGGGTCCAAGTGATCACGGATGTGACAAAGAACGCTGAGAAACTTTTTTAGGGGTTCTTAAAAGGATTGTAAATAATAATGGAATCAATGGATTTGTCATTTTGAATTCGAGTTTAGTAATTTTTATTTTGAGATTTTATTTTGAGATTTTATTTTGAATTTTTATTTCGAGTTTTGAGTTTTTGTTGAAGCCTTTGGGAAAATTCCTCATCTTCTTCGATTTGTCTCCGCTTCTGTGATTTCTCTCTTCTTCCTCGATTTCCCTCCACTCTCCACCCCTTGGATTCCAGTAGCCGAAGCTACCCCTTTCTTCTCCACCCCACTGCCTTCTCCAACCCTGCAGCTACCTCCACACGCCCGAAGCGCGAGGGCCGCGGGGGTCGCCACGAGACCGGGCGGCAGCACGACCGACAGCAGCTGGCGATGGCGACGCGTAAGAAAAATCATTTGAATTCATTTACGAAACTAGCACCAAAAAAAAAAACGATTTGAAAACAAACAAAAAAAAACATTTTAATTGCAATTTTCACACGAATAAAAAAAACAGAAATAAAAAATCAGAAATAAAAAAACAGAAATAAAAAAAAACAGAAATAAAAATAACAACAACAACAATAACAACAACGAACCTGAAAACCAACAACCATCGGCAACAATTTGTGAACCGCAACGCGGCTGCAACTGTCGCTGCCAGAAACGTCGTCGTCGGCGGCGAAGTCGTCGTCGTCATCGTGTGGGAAACACCTGCGACGCACCTGTAATGCACAGCGCCTCGGACACCACCGACCGACGAAACTCCGGCAACACCATCGCCACCAACCCCCGATCGTCGTCGCTGCCCCACCTGCAACGAACGAAAGAACGGCCGAATCATCGATCCATCGACCATGGCGCTCACCTGCGTCCGGGGCGACTCTCTCGCTCACTCACACCCTCCTCTCTCTCTCACATCCTCCCCTCTCTCTCTCACACACACCCTCTTCTTCACCAACTCCAACTCAGTCCATCGGTCAATCGGGCCCGGCTGCCGAACAACTTCGTGCACCACGACTCGCTCTCGTTGCATACAAATTAGGAAAGCTGCACGGAGTCTGCGCCCGACGATCGCCGACGACCGGTGGAGATCGGTGGGTGGGGCAGGCGGTGGGGCTTCGCTTAGCGGTTACAAATTGCCCGCCATTTTTACGATCACCAGCGCGATCCACGGGCAACACCCTCCTTCCATTAGCGCTCGATCGTCGTCCAAGTCGTCGTCGTCGTCGTCGTTGTTGTTGGTGTTGTCGTTTGGTGAAGTTGGCCGGAGTCGTTGGTGCTCGTATGGTTTCCGAGATACCGAGGCAGTTAACGAATTTATTTCCCTCGCAAATTGATCGGCTTCTGGGGGAAATTATGTCGTTTCCAAACCATTCGAATGTGGAGTAATTGACCGAGAGGAGAAGGAGAGAAACATAAAGAGAGAGAGAGTGGGAGTGTTGATGAAAGAGAGAATGGGAGTGTTGATGAAAGAGAGGGTAGGAAAGTCAGATAAGGATCGAGTCAAAGTCAGAGTGAAAAAAGAAGTCGATGTTGGTGGTTGAAGAAAACCCAGGTGGCAGGAAATCTGAGATTTATCCGGTCTCGTGATTCATTCGATGGCTTCGTCTGGTTTTACAGCCCCATTGATAATTCTTTTTATTGGCATCCATCAGCGTTTCTTATGTCCTTTCAATGCTCCGTTCACTTCTTTTTAATCTCAATGTTGTGGCAATTTCTTCTTTAATTTTCTCCTCGTTATGATCAGTTCAAACATTTTTTGTATTTTAATTTCAAGACTTCCTTCTGAATTTATTTTTTTTACATTTTATTTTCTCTTGATAACCTTTTTATTCTCTTCTCGTTTTCTTCTAAATTTGTTCATTCTTTAATTTTCTTTGATTTTCTTCGATTTTCTATATTTTCCTCGATTTTCTATATTTTCTTCGATTTGCTGCATTCTCTTCGATTTTCTATATATTTCTTTCGATTTTCTAATTTTTTTTTGATTTTCTATACTATCTTCATTTCCATTACTTCTTCATTATCTATTTTTATATCCCTTTCTTCACTTGAATCCCTTCTCGTTCCTTCCTCTTCCTCCTTCTCTTTGTTTTACTCCCTCTCTCTCTCTCTTTGGATTTCAAGTAAACGAAAATTTCCTCTTCTTTTTCCTTGGTGTCTCGGCTGCCAGTCTCCAAAAATATTGTAATCGATTAACCGATCGGTGACGCTAATTGCCCACAAATAGTCACAATAGTCGGCAACATTATGACAACAACAGGCAGCAACATTATGACAACAACGCCAACGAACGAACGGAGCAACAATCACTAGTTGTTGTTGTTGTATTCGTGTTGTTGTTGTATCGATGCTGCTGCTGCTGTTGTTTTGTCGCTGTCGCTGCCGAACGATGTGTGGAAAACCACCCAGGCAATAACAATGGCAAAAACAACATATCTTCAACAAAAAAAAAAAAAAAATAAATCTTGAAAAAATAAAAACAAAAAAATCTTAAAAAAAGAAAAACACAACAAATCTTCAAAATACAAAATATTATTGGCAACAACAGCAAGAAATACAACGTCCGACAACAACAACCAAAAAAACACCAACAACAATGATGCCAACAACAATAGCCGCTGTGAACAATGAACGCGATGGCGATGGAAAATTCACCGGAAAAATTGACAACTGAATGGGGAAAAAGAGTTGCCGGTTGTTGTTGTTGTTGTTTCGACGACGGCAGCGACAACGAAGGAATGCGAAACCGATCGGAATGTGGGGCCGAAGGTGGTGGGGAGAGAGAGAAGGGTGGCAAAGGAGGAGGGAGGAGACGTGTAGGTCATTAGCAAGACCTCACAGCAGCAACCAACGGTAACCGATGGCAAGCAAAAGCAATCAAAAGCATCGAAGTCGAAGCAACAGAGTCGAACCAACAGCCGAAGAGTCGAACCAACAGCAGCACAAGAGTCGACATCGATTGGCGACAGGATGTTGTTACGATTCGTTACGTCGCTGATTTGTTGTACGTAAGGTGAAGCCATAGGTCAGAAACAATAACAACAAGAAGAAGAAAAACAACCGTAAGAACAATAACAAAAACAACCATATGAATAATAACAAAAACAAGCATAATAATAATAACAACAATCTCAACAATAACAAAATCTATAGAGACGACCACAGTTAAAAACCTTACGAACAATAACAAAATACATCACGAACGACACGTGAAGTTCCGACAACAACAAAAACAACAACACAGCTGCAGTAAATAATTACCTGTTGTTGTTCTCATTGAGTTGGAGTGACATCTACGAAAACAATTACAAACAACAACAACAACAGCAATAGCAATAATTCTCGCTGTAACAATAACAATAAGAACAATAATAACAATTAAACGATAACGTGCTGTTGATGCAAATTCAAATTTTCTGATGCTTTAAAAACAGCAACAATAAGAACAGCAACAACAATAACAGCATCAACAGCAATTGCCTTCGCATGCCAATTGATTTGTTGCCGTCGTCGTCGACGTCGTCATCGTCAGCCCTGACTTTGACAACAACAACAACGATCGATCGATCGTTGATGAGTCCACGACAACAAAAGCTCTTCTCAACGAAGCTCATGATGATGATCGGCAGCAACACCTCGTCGACTGACAGCAGCCGCCACTCAGCGGCCAGAAGAACAACATGAGGGCGGGATGGAAGAATTAACAGAGGGGCGGTTGGATGGGGCGTGGCGAGGAGGGCGGGTGCGAGGAGAAGGAAGAGGACGTGGAGGTGGAGCCGCCATGTGCGGTGGAAGCGAAGGCAGCGATCGTTAGAAGATCGTCGAGTGGGCGTCCGCTACTGGACGACAAGAAAAGAAACAACAGCAACACCAGCAACAACAACAATAGTTGGAACCGCAAAGGGGACAACTGAGGTGGCAGCAACAAGAACAACAATAATAATAACTCATATATAGTCACTTACAAAAACAACAACAACAACAATATCTTTAAGTACAGGTGCATCGATTGATGGTCGACGTGGTGATCGTAAAAATGATCTTTCGCAAAAACCACGGACAGATTTACAAGAAAACCCTGCATCACCATCACCAGCAGCAGCAGCAGCAGCCGCAGCCGCAATAACAACAACAATGACGACGACGAGAATAGTACGAATAACAACAACAACAACGACAACTGTTTAATTATTGTTTTCCTTAATCGCTTCGCGGCTGTTGATGTTGCACGTGTTCGACCCACCGACCGACGGCCTCAACAGCAAGAACAACAACAGCAGCAGCAAAAAACAACAACAACAACATCGACTACTACAAAAACAACCACACTAACAACGGTACCTCTCCCAACGTACCTGCTACGGTGAAGAAAAGGAGAAGACGAGAAGAGCCAGAAGCAGAAGAAATGGTTTTTCCTCAACTCGATCTCTGGCCGCCTCGTGAGAACCACTCGAGCTGCCGACGGTCACCCTTTGCTCTTGCTCTCTCACTCTGCTACCCTCTCTCTCTCTCTCTCCCTTTCTCCTTTGCTGTCTTTGTCGCCCTTTGTCTCTGTCTCGGCAGCTGAGAGGTCAGGTAGCTGTCGGGGTATCGCCTTCAGCACTGACAGCGACATCGGAGGCAACGGACCGTTGACTCCGGCAACGCGAGGATCTCTCGAGGGCTCGTCCAGCCGGGCAGCCAGAGACCCTTGGGCCAAAGCGGAGCAAGTGTCTAATGAGGGAGGCGAGGTCAGGCGAGTGGGCGACCAGGTGACCGAGCGGTTGAAGGCACCCGGTGTGTGGGAACGACGAAGCAAGTGATCATATCGGAGTTTGATCTACATATCAAGGTGGCTGAGCCAACACAATATGGATCATGGAGAATCCTCAAGGGAGACTTCATTCAAGGAAAGCTGAATAGTCAATGAATACTTTTTGGTCAACGACGAGTTTTTAGTCAACGAATACTTTTGTCAAACCTCATGATCAATAGTGATCTTTCGTTTTCCATTGAACACGATCGCGAAGTTCTCCTCTCTCTCGAGCGCTGCTTCTCGAGTGGGCTTCGCTCTCAACACCGGCGGCCTTCATGGTTGGGCTCGCGGGCAAACACCGGCCACCGACCACCTGATGCGCGGAGACCGTCGGCGCTTTGGAGCGGCCCGATGCAGCGTTCGCTTCTTGATAGAGCTCCCTAGCTGCCGGATACAGGGAAGGTCTGCCCATTAAGCATTCTGTCAGCTGTCGGTGCTTCCCCGAGTCTCGGTTCGAGCTGTAGCCGACTCGACTCACGGGTAATCCCTGATGCCACAGGAAATAGCTTTGCATACGGGGTTTCTCTCGGAAAAACTCCGCCCGATCGATCGCCCTTAACCCTTGCCAAAACCCTCTAGCGAAATAAAGAAACTCATCTTTTCAATTCAGAATTCATTTTTTATTATTTATTTTCCATTGTATTGGTTGTTTATTTTATATTTTCTTCAAATGTTTTTTTTGTTTTGTTGTGTTTTCCATTGTATTTGTTCTCGCATTACATTAGCGTTATATGATATTAGTAGTAATAGTTGTTGTTGTTGTGGTATTAATCAATTAAAAATTATACAAATACAAATAGAGAAACAAAAACTCATAATAATTCTATACACTTTGTACAAAATATTCTACAGATCACAGAACATATATTTTTCATTCAAGTTTGTTTTATTCTTCTTAGTTCACTGATTTTGAGATATTCGCTTTTATCAATATTAACAGAGTAGTTGTTATTTCCATAGCTGTTAATATGTAAAATATGTTATTTTGCAGTTTAAGAATATTTAAATCTAGGATTTAATTGTATGCGACTTTTAGACTTTAAAACAATGAGAATTAAAAAAAATTAAAATAAAACTAAAAAACAGAAAATTAATTATTTAGTAGGAGAAAATTTTAATAAAAACTTACTTTAACAACTAAAGGCAAATAAAAAATAAATTGCAAACAATCCATTAAAATAATGTGAAGTTACGCGAAATTTCCTCGATCGGTGATTAGTATTATTTGAAATGAAAACCTATTAAAATATAGGAAGCAAAATAACTTAGAGAACTTCTAATGTTAGGACTAACTATTTTAACTGCAATTAGGGTTTATTCGTAATATAAATAGTTATGTGAGGAGGTTGATCTTGCTCTAAAGTTAATAGGAAATTTGCAAAGTTTTGAGATGTTCACACTAATCGTGATAAAAGTTAAACGAAATAATAATAAAAATATCGATAAGGAATCATTAAAAAGCAGTTAGAACAAAGTCATCATTTGTTAAAAATAATATTTAAAGCTATGCCAAGTTCTGTTGTTGTTGTTCCTTGCATTTCGCAATAGAAGAAACTCTTATCGACTATCGCATCGTAATCGTAACATTAATAATAGTAGTGTAATAATAATAGTTGATTAATTAGTTCATTAAACGGCTAGAAATTAATTGCTAATTCATATGAAATTAATTGTTAAATAAATGGTTTTTTCCTCCCCTCCCCTTCTACTCCAACTTGTTTTGCTACTATTCTTCTGATTCTATCCGATAGTAGTTTCCTATTTTTCTTCTACTTCCCGTGGATTATTTAATTTGTTCTCTTCATTTTTATTGAAATGCAATTTTCTTCTATTCTATTGCTTCTGTTAGGTTATATTATATGATATTATTTTACACTTTACTTCTGTTGTTCTTTGTTGTAGTTGTTGTTCCATTGAGTAGATCGAGATCTATCGGACCTGAGATTCTTAACAGGAAGCTTGCCTGCTGTCCTTGTCGCCGGACGTCTGCAAAGATAGAGAGAGAGAGAAGGGAGAACATTCGAAATTAGTTCCAACTGGTGAGTGGAGAATTATTTTTCTAATTAATATTTTCAATATAAATGTCTAACGTTCGTGATTTTTATTGGTAAATAAATTTTTTTTCTGTCTGTTCTAACCCTTCAGTTAACATGTAATTCTTCTATGCCTTCTAATTCTACTATCGATTTTTTATTCCTTTTCCTCGACACCCTTCGATTTATTGTGATTATTCCAATTCTTCGAAGTCTTCTATTTTTAAGTTCAGTGGGCGCCAACGTTTCGTTTGAGCGCCAGCGACGACGTCGACGATCGCGCCAACGGACTTTGGGATCGTTTCGCGGGCAATTGTTTCATTCAATTTCGACGACAACAACAACGACAATTTCTACAACAACTACGACAATTTCTACAACAACAACGACAATTTCTACAACAACTACGACAATTTCTAATATAACAGCGCCAACAACAACAACAATACGATTAGCACAAAACGACTTTTGAATTGAAATAGAAATTATTTTCGAAAGATCAGCTGAAGTCTACAGCAGCATCGATAACAACAACTGCCATGAAAACAACAACAACCATTTCTATAAAAACAACAACAACAATGATCAACAACAACGGAAAAACATCAACGAACACAACAACAACAACAACAACAACAAACAAACAACGATCACTGCTGTCGATCGTTGAACACGTGCAAAGAAGCTTCGCTCCGCATCCGAGCGGCAGCCGCTGTCGGGGTCATGCGACCGATCGGTTTGTGGAGGGGAGTGGAACGAGACGGGGAGCCGCGAGTGGCGAAAGAAAGGAAGAGAGGGCGGGAGGGAAAGAGGGAGTGAAACGGGTGCCTGGGGGGAAGGAGAAGCGACGAGTGCAGCCGCGGAAAATTCACTTTTTCTTCAAAGAAATTCAAAAGAATTTATTTGTATTTTCACAAATAAATGTTCGTAAAACAACGGGAACAACGCGTTGTCACCAACAACAATAACAACAATAACACCAACAACAACAACAGCAAACAACAACGATAACAACACCAACAATAATCACTAGAAAAAAATGTGTAAATTTGAAAAAAGTAGAAAAATTTACAAGAGGAAAAAATATAACAAAAATTTATTTCAAGAACAAGCGAACTTGCTGTTGTTGTTGTTTGTTCCCCTCGTTGTTGTTGTTTTTCTCGATGTTGTTACTCTCGCTGTTGTTGTTGTTCTCGGTGTTGGTGATAACGCAATATGTCGCATTTTCGAGATACGACACATCTGCGCTCTGCGTGTGACCTCTTGGTGGAATACATATAGACATATAGATATAGAGCCTAAATATAGACGAACGACGAGGCGGACCGAGATCGGGGCCGAGATCGAGACAGATGAACCGTTCGATCGGGGAGCATTAGACCCGGGAGAGATCGGGTTCGACTGACCCCACCTGGTGAAAAGGAATCGTTGTTGGTCTCATTATTATTATTATTGTTCTTCACCATTCACCTTTTGCAATATTCATTGATATCGATTTTATTTTATCTCAAATTGAAGCATCAACATTTCATTACATTGAAACAGATGGTTCAACAATCAATTTGCCAATTGTTGTTGTTGGCAAATGTTGCAGCTAATGATGTTGTTGTGGTTTTTCGATTGTTGTTGTGGTTTTTAAATTGTTGTTGTGGGTTTTCCCCATTGCTGTTATTGCTGCTGCTGCTGATTTCATTTCGAAGATTTACAACTTTCACCATCACCAAAAATCTGTTCGAACTTTCAAACGAAATGGATTCAAGGTGTTATTATATAGAGTTTGCTGCTGTTGTTGCTTGTGATGTTGATGGCATCATCAACATCGTCATCAGCTGATGGCGAGAGAATAACAACAACAACTACAACGGCAACAACAACAACAATACAAGGCTTTCCGAAACATTTCAATCAAAGTCAAAGTTTTTCACGCATTTTTTCTCCCCAACCGAAGTTGTTTTTGTTATTGTTGTTGTTGTTGCTAATTGGAAAGGCAAATCGACAACAACAACAACAATAGCATTGACTACAAAGCAAACTTCGAGTAGCGACAGCGGTCAGCCAGAGAGACAATAACAACAACAATATACACCATGGAGACGTCCCCAAAGCAAAGCCAAGTGGCGACAACAACAACAATAACAACAATTGGTTTATTTAAATGTAGGCTTCGTGCGTGAGTGTGTTTGTGTGTGAGTTCGAATGCCTGCGTGTATGTGTGTGTGTGTGTGTGTGAAACAAATTTAAGTATCTGCAGGTGTTCATTTAACATCAGCGGCAAAGTACAACAAAAGCAACAACAAAACGACGACGGCGTCTACTATAACGAAAAATCCGCATACTTAAAAATACGAACCACGATGACAATAACAACAACAACAATAATAATACCAACAACAACAACAACAACGAGAAGAACAACATCGAAATAAATTAACAAAATAAAATAATTTCACGAAACGAAACACAAAGCGAAAAACGAACAACGAAAACGACCAAAACGCAGATGAAGAAATCGGGGGGGGGAAAAAAGCTAAAGAAGAAGAAGAGGAAGACACGGATACGACGAAAAAAACAGTCAAGTGCCTAAAAAGACAACAACAACAGCAAGAGTAGCAGCAACAAGATGAGCAACCACGACAAAAGTCATCATCAAAAACATCGACGACATCTTCTTGACGACCGATTGTGGTAGTCATCATCAGTGTTTTTGTTGTTGTTGAAATTATTCAAGCAGTATTAAAAATATATAAAAAGTAGTATCCAAAAAAAAAAATACAAAAAATTACCAAAACAACATTTAATAAAATTAAGAAAGATATAATTTCACAGCAAAAGAAACTCCAACTTCAAACTTCCAACCGAATTATTGATTAAACAATTAATTGATTTTGTCGTTGTTTAAGTTGCATTTTAAGTTATTGATCATCGATTTTAAATTTTTTATTTTGAAATTAAGAACTTTGAGCTAACGATTGTTCTTCTGTAGAATAGTATCATGTGTTGTTTCAAATACTATTTGGTTTTGGTATTTTTTAAATTAATTTATTTGTCGTTGCTGTAATAGCAATCGATCCATCGAGCCCATGTCCCAGAAAAACCGAAGCGCGACCGACGTCAATTCAAATTTCGTCCGGAATTCCATTCATTTGACTTGCAAAATTCTTCAACCTCTCGCTTTCCTTTTGATTTTGCGTTGTTTTTTTTTTCACTCTTGTTTTATGGCTTTTTTACCTCTTGCAACCCGTCGAGCGAGGCCTGTTTTTTTCTGTGTCGTAGGCCCAGCGACTCGCGATCGAACGAAAAGTTTCCACCCGAAGACTCGTCGAGGGTCTTTGAGAAACCTTCGGGAGTCGGAGACCCTCCAGCTGCCTTTCGAGCAGCCTCTGAAAAGCCCTCAGAGAGAGAGGGAGAGGAAGAGAAAACCTTGCTTTGGTGAATTTGGAAGAAATGAACAATTGAAAAGAGTTTGTTTGTGTTTTCATTTAAAGTGTTTTTTATTCATAGTTTAATAATTTTGAAATTTTTTAAATTTACAGACAATTTTTGTTTTGTTTTTTTTTTCATTTAAAATGGTTTTTGTTTT
The DNA here is from genome assembly GCA_017309665.1 of Coelopa frigida. Taxonomy (NCBI): domain Eukaryota; kingdom Metazoa; phylum Arthropoda; class Insecta; order Diptera; family Coelopidae; genus Coelopa; species Coelopa frigida. The sequence continues at coordinate 31,258,142 of CM029563.1, read as the reverse complement.
GTTTTCTTTAGAAGAGTTTTTTTTTGTTTTTCCTTACAAAATCTTCTCAATCGATTTCTAAATGCTTTCTCAGTTTTTCAATAAGTTTTCTACTAGTTCAAATGATTCTATTGACAAATAGAGGTGATTTTAATAAAATTACAAATGTTTCAACATAATCTGCGGGGTTTTCACCCGAATTCTACTTGATGCAAAGGATTCTAGTTTCTCGTGAGAGATGTCAAGAAGTGTGAGTCGTCTTCATTTAGTTTGAAGTTATTTAAGTTACTTAAGAAAAATAAAAAGGCTCGACTTCCACCCGGTCGCTATTGCCGGAGACCGCGCCGTGTGGAAGCGCCTCGAAATCACATTTAACAAGGTTTACAAAGATCAACTTAAGCTTACGATAGTCTCCTCTAAACCTACTACTGGCGGTCGCGATCGCGATCGCTCAACCGACCGACCGATCGATCCACCGATCGATCCACCGATCGACCCACGACCTCTCGATCGATCGTCGGGCCGCACTTAGAACTAAGTTAAAGCTTACATATTTAACATTGTGACTTTCTGAAAGTTTTCAATATGAAACTCGGCCTCGCGGCCCTAAGTCTGAGTCGTGTGTGTGTGTGTGTGTGTTTTTGGGGAGGTTGGACACACGGGGCTGTTGTTCAACCTACCGTTTGTGCGCTCGGGGCCACGGCCTGCTGCACGGGTGGCTGCTGGACTGCGACGGCGACTGCGGCGGCGGAGGATGAGGAGACGGCGGACGCGGGCAGGATCGTGTTGGGAGCCTGGCGGTCGACCAGCGGCTGGCGCGCGGGACTAGATTGTTGTTGTTGCTGGCGGTGGTGGTGCGGGTGCTGCTGCTGCTGTTGCTGCAGATGATGGAGCTGCCGCGACTCGGCGGCCAGACGCAGGACGAGCGCATCCTCGTCATCGTCACCGTCGAGCGGCGCCTGCTCCTGGGTCTCGTCCTCGTCGAGCGCATCCTCATCGTCGATCGGCATGTTCTGCGAGGCGGCAAAGTTGAGCGCGCTGGCGGCGTCGAAGTTGCCCATCTCGGGGTGGGTCTCGAGCTCGCTCTGCAGATCGCAGAATGTAGTCGATCACGTGCTGGATGATCTCGAGCTTCGAGAGCTTGCGGTTCTTGGGCATGAACGGCACGAGGTCCTTCAGCTTCGAGAGGTACATCTTCATCTCGGCGTTCTCGCGGTGCGGATGCTGGTGGCGGCCGATCGCGCGCCCGTTCGGGTTGATCGCGGGCATCGAGGCCCCGGTCTGACAGACGGCGGTCAGCGATTTCATCTTCTGAATGATGGCCTTGCGCTCCTTGAGTAGAATCTTGGCGGCTGTTGCGTGGGCACGGGCTTTGCTGCGAGGTTGGCTTCGGCTGCGTGCGTCGTCGACGTCGTCTTCACACAATTTGTCACCGGACACTTTACGGAATGCCTCGAATGGTTTCGACAACTTGCGATTTCTCACACGGGCGGTTTTTTTTATTATTTTTTGTTAATAAGTTTTAACTCGGTCTGCGGGAACACACTTTAATCCAAGAGAGGAGATCGAGGGCGAGCGAGCGGGCGGGCGACGAGTGGTGAACCGTAATCCGTGAGTGAGCGATTTGGTAACTTTGATTAATTCTTGCTTGAATTTCAGTTTCTGATGTTTGCTCAAAGAGAGTGAGAGACTTTGTGAGAGATTTATTTTTGTGAATAAATTTTCTGCGTTTGCGATTTGCGTCTGAACACGATGAGCAACGAACTCGAAATGAGTCTGGTTCGCTCAGAGCGGGCGCTTTTATAGCGGCGCGAGCGAAAACTCCGCCTATCGGCAGGCAAACGAATGGTCGACCGAAAGAGGGTGAGCGAGAGAGAGCGAGCGTGCACCGTGAGAGCGCAGTTCCATCGGTCGGCGCAAGAGAGCGAGCAAGTTCGGGTGGTTGCTGCGGAGACTTGCGCTCGGCCGGCTGCCTTCGAAATTGACGAAGTGCAGCTGGCTGCTGCAGCGACCTCAGGTAGATGGAAGGAGAATGATTCGGTGGAGAATCCAGTGTAGAGTACGGAGGCAGCCATCGGAGGTAGCGAACGAAGGCGGAGAGATACTCATGGAGGGATCGTGGAGACCAACAATTATGTGGAGACTGCACTTGTGCGGAGACCTCTGGACATGGAGACCTCTCAACCTGGAGACTCTGGGAAAGAAGCACCATGAACGAAATCTACATTTACTGCGTTTCAATCTCTCCATCCGTGTTCATTTCCCCTACAAGACTCTCCGCTAAGCCGGCAAATGAGACTGCTCGCAACGGAGACTTCCCACAGCTCTCCAGTGCATTAAACCACCCGACGTACTTCGTGTTCGCAGCTGTTTCCCCTCCGAAAACCCGTTCTTCGCTTTTCGCTCTCTCTCTCTCTCTCTCTCGTCCCCAACAGGTAGCGAGCGAACGAGCGCTCTCCACACATTTCTGCTCGTGCGCTCGGCTCCCCGTCGGCGCCTGCCGTTGATTGGTCGATTTCCCATTCGGCCAGCTGTGCGATTTCCCCTCCACTGTGGAGAGAACTTCGTTCGACCGAAAGTCGCCACTCGACGAAGGTCTCTTTCTCGGGTCTACAGAGAAGTCTACATTGACGGGAGAGTCTTCACGATGGCCCTCGTTCACATATATTGGAAATGTCTCCACACGACTTCCCCTATTTTGAGACCTCTCCAAAATATCTCTCCGCCGAGTGTTGGGTTCGGTTTCTCATGCATTTAGTCGCTGCTCTCCCTCTCCAACTTATTTCTACACAGTCTGCTGGCCTTTTTAATTGATTTTCTGAATGAAATTCCCTCAGCTTCGTAGACTTTTGGCTCTTCTCCTTCTCGATCGAGCCGCTCTCCACGCTCTCTGTGGACGTTCTCCACCAGTCACGGTCTGTCTCTCTCTGTGTTTGCCTGTCCCCCATGGTCCCTCTCACGATTCGCACTCGTCTTCGGTGTTGTCGCCTTTTGACAATTTTCTGCCCGTGGCGCTTATCGTCCGTCGCTCATCGGCTCTCACACTCTTCTCCCCCCACCACACTCGACACGATTCTTTCTCGGTCTCACCTAATTATCTCCATCCCGCTCGCACGCCGACTGACGCCTTCTAATTGTGTGTGCGCGCCTCGAGTGTGTGTGTGTGAGTTCGTGTGTGTGTGTGTGTGTGTGTGTGTGTGTGTGTGTGAATTGCTTTCTGTGTCAATTGAGGTTTGACAGTCGCTCAGACGGCCACTCGTAGGGTTTCCTCCGAGATGTTGAAATCTAATGCCTTCGATGGTCGATGTAGTTGTTGTTGTTGTTTTTGGTGGGCCCGCCACCGACTGACGTTCTGACTGAGTCCAATGAATGAATGAATGAATGAATCAATGGGCGAACGAACGAACGAATGAGTTCGTGAATCGCATTTCACCGTCAGTCGGTCGTTCTTTCGTTTGTTTATGGTTTTCATTTTATTGGATTTTGTTGTTGGTCGTGTGTGTTTGGTATTTTTTTGTTATTTTTTGAAAAATGACACCTTCGTTGTCGGCTTTTAGGCGTGTGAGAGGGTTGTCGTTCGCCATGCATCGGGGCACAAATCAAATTGAAATTAATTACGAATGCCGCTCGATGGAATTCGAGGAGGGCCGGCGTGGGGAAGTGGAAACGACTAATTATTATTCAAAGTGCTTTCCAGACGAGTCCCGTCCGTTTCTGGGTCACGGGGTAGCGGGACGGATTTGTCAATTTGTCGCCTCTGAGGGCTTCATTAGGCGGGAATTGTCTCCGAGGGCAAAATAAAACAATAATTTAATTGAAATGAAAAAGAGTTCTTTTGGGTTTCAAATCACGGGAATCAATCGGGAAGAAGATTCAAAAGTGAAGAAAAAAATACTTCTAATCTGATCTACTAGCATAATATTAAATTGATCCTTAGTTTCTTTCTTATTTTTATATTATTTTTTCCTAATCAAAAATTGTATTTCAAACACTTAAATATTTTCATATTTTATTTATATTTTATTTATTTTTATTTATTACTTTATCAAAATATTTTATTTCAAAATTTTAAAAATTTCATTATTGTTTTTATTTTTTATCATAATAATTTATACATTTTTGAGTTCTTTTATTTTCTATTTAAAATTTTATCAAAGCATATTTATTTCAAAATTTTAAATAATTCATTTTTGTTTTTATTTTTTATTTTTTTTTATTTTATGTATTTTTACTTACAATTTTATAAAAATATGTTTATTTCAAAATTTTAAATAATTTAATTCTGGTTTCGTTTTAATATCATAATATTTTATAAATTTTCAAGTTATTTTATTTTCATTTCAATTTCACCCAAATCCCACAGAAGCTGATAATCTTCCTCGGAAATACTTCGAAGCTGAAGGTGTTGACTTTATTCGAATTCCGGGAATTTCACAAGAATCCAGAGAGATCCAAATTTCCACCTCGTTCTTAGAACTTCCACCTTCACCTACCCCCCCATCCGCCCACCATCTGTTTTCTACCTTTCCCGTAGGAGATACGATCCGCATGAATTGTGATTTTTTCCCCTCAGTTCATTCGCAACGATTTCCATGGAAGACGTTGACAAGTTTTCAATTACGAGATTCTTCAGACGGCAGAAAGCAAAAAGAAAAAAAAACATAACATAACGAGGAGACGGCGGAAAAGAGCCGTCAAAACTGTCGAAACACGCAAATAACTTGCGGCTCACGTAACGGTCTACAACAACAACAACATCTAACCGTGAACAACACTGAGTAACAGCAACATAAAACATTAACAGCAACAGCAACAACAATAGACCCACATCCGAGAGCATTCATTGATGAAAACTTTTTCGAGGGCTCCCACGGCAACAACAACAATAACAACAACAACAACAGCGAGAACACTGACCACAACCATAACAACAACAATTCCACACGCAGTTCAAATTTCGGCCACAAGAATGAAACTTGAAAAAAAAAAATACATACGAATAATAAAATGAAGAAAATCATAAAAAAAAAAAAATACGGAAAGTTTTATGATTTCAACAAGTTTCTCAGTTTCACTTGTTCTCTCTCCCTTATTTTTATTGTTGTTCTGGTTGTTGCTTTTGTTGTTGTTGTGTCGTCTTTTTTTAAAGTATCAGCGTCAGCAACAGGTTGACTTGAATTACAACAATCACAATCAACAACAACACCAAACGCAACAACAACAAACACAATGAAGACGACTCCAGTTTACAGCAACAACTTTGCATGCGATATCCACAGGTTGTCAACAGGAACAGCAACAACAAAAACACCAACACCAACAACATCTTCATCATCATCATCATCATCATCATCGTTGACTATTTTGACTACGACTCGCATGTGATTGACATGCGATCCAAGAAAGAAACGAAGCTTCCAAAAGGGAGGGACGAAGTTGGAGGAATACCGAGAAGCAACAACAATTGCTGCTGCGGCGGCTGCTGCTGCTCACGTGCATCCATGCGATACACGCTCCAAATTCCAACAAACTCGCGAATGCGCTCGTGTATCTTCAAGATATGAGCAATTTTTTTTCTTCATCTCCGATATGAATGTTGTTGCTTCTCAGTAGTTGTAGTTGTTCGGCATTGTTTTTTTTTTTTTTGTTTGTTTTAGTTACTGATCGTTCTTTGTGTCGTCTTCGTTGATGTTGTCATTGTTATTGTTGTTATCGATGTTGTTGTTATCGTTGTTGGTGTCATCGTTGTTGGTGTCATCGTTAAACGGCATCGCAACGGTGACGATCGACACGGACACAGATTTTGATGGTTCATTACGGGCCAATAACAACAACTCTTTACTTGAAGCGATACACAGTCAGTAGAAAGAGAGAGATGGAAACAGTAAGAGAGCAAGATTGAAAGAGTGAGAGACAACAATGAAGAGAGAGAGAGAGAGTGAGAAAGGAAGATGAAGAGACTGAGGAAAAAACCAAAAAAGTTGAAAATGTAAGAGA
>CM029563.1:31241725-31252066 GCA_017309665.1 Coelopa frigida | reverse complement strand
CGATCATGTAACATGAAGCTTGTGATCATGAAATAATAAATAAATTAATATTTTTTCTTGTGGTCAAGGGAATTTATTGTTGCTGTGGAAGAGTAGATGTTGTTCATGCTCATGTTTTTGTAGTTGTAATTATGGTTGTACACGTTGTTGTTATTATGGTTAAACTAGTGGTTGTTGTTTTTCTTATGTTGTTATTACTTCAGTGATTATCATTGTCTCCGGCGGATGTTTATCATTCGCAACGTTCGGACATTCGACCCGCCGACAGATCGTCACAGTGTTGCCAACCAATGCGTTGCGGTTCACGTTACGCGGGGGGGATGGAAAGGGGGAAGCAGGGGACGACATTGACCGTGTGAATGTTTATTCGCTTGTGTTTTTCCCTCGCGTAAATATTTTCATTTCTCTAGCGTCTGTTTTTGGATTTTCTCTTTTTCAGAATTTCTAAATTTCTGTCTTCTTCTCCTTCGGACATTGACAGACAAATGTGAGGACAGGCGGACAGTTGTAGAGAAACAGAGAATTCGATCGACTGACTGATGGAGACCTAGATAGACAGATGAGTAGACAGACAGACAGCTAGACAGACATGACCATGATTTAGGGCCCTACGAGTGAATTAGTGTGTGAATTTTAGAGATTTATGTTTTTTAGCGAAGAAGTCTGCGTTTCCAAATTAAGTGATGAGTGCTAGAAAATTATGATGATGAAGATGAAGGAATGAGAGATGACGATGAAGAATAAGACGATGGAATGAGAGATGACGATGAAGTATAAGACGATGGAATGCGAGATGATGATGATGATAAATAAGGTGAAGAAATGAGAGATGGAGACTGAGAAATGAGAGCTAAAGATGAAGAAATTGTAGCTAGGAATTGTAGATGAAGGCTACAAAATTATAGATGAAGATCTAAAAATTCTAGATGAATACCTAAAAATTGTAGATGAAGACCTAACATTTGTAGATGACGGCAAATAAAAACAACTGTAGATGAAGACAAAGAAATTGTAGACGAAGACAGAGAAATTGTAGACGAAGACAAGGAAATTCTCGATGGAGGCTTTTAAGAGTTGCGCCATCGGCAGCTGACACTTGACGGACACGGTTCGACGCCACGGTTTTGACAGCTGACATTGCGGCCCGTCGACAGGTGACAGAAGTTCGAACGAGAGTGCGAAAAAAATACATTTCAAGGTTTTTCTTTTTTGTGGTTTTGGTGGAAACCTAGTTGGGCGAATCTTGAGACAAATTGTGGACAGATGGCTGAAAGTGGAGGAGGAAGTCAAGAGACACGATATAAAAATAAACATACTCACTCAAAGTCATGTTACTCTCATTAATCTTTCCTAAATATCTTTATATACGATCTATAATTATCTCCACCGAACTTTCTTCAGATCGATAATCGAAGTTAATAATCTCGCTATCTCTCTCTCTCTCTCTGATCATCACTATATTCATCTCCTTGCCTCTTTCATTGACATCTGTTTAATATTTTTGCAAAAAATCTCCATCAAATCATCATAAAATTCTTCATTGATCACTTTTCAGATGTCTTCGATCAGAACCCTTGCTTTTTCGATCCCTTCACAGACCTCTCTCGTCAAATCCTCAAGAGTCCCATCGATGGATTTTCACCTCTGGATCCACCAAAGCCCTCTTCAGAGACTCCTTCTCGCAAATACCTACACTTCAGAGATTCCTTCTCGCAAATACCTACACTTCAGAGACCCCCTCCCAAATCCGAAACGTAGGACTAGACACGAGTGCCATTATCCTCGAGGGACCCTTGTTGTTTACCTCTGCGTCGACCATTAGCCTCAAGGAGTGGACTCTCGAAACGCGCCTCGTCGATGACACATCCGACGAGCCTGACGTCGCGATCCGGTGACCTCAATTCGCTGGCCGAAGGGATCGAGGGATCGGATCGAGACCACCTGCAAGCGATCGCCGTTGATCATGGTGATATTTTGCTACCTGTGGCCAGACGATCGTCAACAAGACGGACGGCTTCATTAGAGGCATGAAATATTGCCCTGGACTAGGACTAAGAAACCAAGAGATTACACGACCAAAAAAAAGGACAACAAAACATCGAACAACAACAATAAAACAGCGAACAACAACAATAAAACATCGAACAACAACAATAAAACAGCGAACAACAACAACTCTTCAGGTGCAACGCAATTGCTGCTAATTTCGGAGCGAGTGCCCGAGTGAAGAAGAGCCTTGAGGCCGATTGACCTTGTAATACCATTAGGAGAGGTGCTCGCGATGACCTCCGCCGAATTGGCCGAAGAAGTGGCTTCGACGCATTAGAAATGCATTAACCAACGACGTCTAGACGAAGGAGACGACGACGATGACGACGTGTCGAATGATTCATAAACGACGACCACGAGGTTGGACATTGTCCTCGAAGGAGTCCTGAGGTTCTCTTGTCTCTTTTTGTGCATGCGAAAATTCCGAGTAAGTTGTAAAGATGACGATGGACGTGGCGCCAGGATTAGACGGTGATTAGAGAGGCGGACAGCGAGGTCCTTAATGAGCTCAGACAGGGAGAGGTAAACATAGTAAGAGACGAAGCAGAAACAATGAAATGAGATGTCAGACATGGTTTCATGACGAGGCCAGCGACGAGGAGAGTTTCTGTTGAGGGTTTCTGTAATTGAGGAAGCCTTTTGTCTGCTCCCGGGCTCCTGGGACTGAACCAAGCCTTATGAAGCCCACAGAAGCCTCATGAAGAATCCCAGAGAAGCCCGAAGACTCCTCGTGAAACTGGAAAAAAGCCTCATGAATCCTGAAGAATCTTTGTGAAACCCCGATAAGCCCCTTAACTCCTGGCAAAAGGCTCTGTGAATTACTTAAAATTTTCCATTAGCAAAAACGCATCTACTTTTGAGTGTAATAACTCTGTATCCTCCCGAGAGTTGTCGAGATTCGCGCTAAAAGGTTTTTCTTTCTCTCTTTGTGTTTTCAATGTGGCCGAGGTGTCATCGTGCTGATGTTTCGCTACCCTCGAACATCGTCGAGTGGCGGGCACTAATTGTGGGCTTCTTGATGAAATGTGTTAAACAAATGTTCGGAAAAAACCGAGCGAGCGACACACGAAATTCCAAAGGGGGAGAGCGGGGAAAACGAGCGTCCGATGGTGTGGCTGATGGTGGCGGGCGGCTGCTGTTCATTCTCTCTACCTCCCTCCCTCTCACTCACTCCCTCCCTCTCACTCACTCCCTTCCATCTCCTTTCTCTCTCCCTCACGACCTTTCTCCCTCTCTCCCCCTCGAGGTATTCAAATTTCAGCGGCCTCCTCCTGTGCGTGTGCGCGTCCGCTCGGCTGGTGGCAAACGTTGGCGGCTGCAATTCGGCGGCCACCGTTGCAGCAACGACAACAAAACCACCAGCAACAATAAGAATAACACAACAACAATGGCAACTGCCTAAAAAAAGCCCGGTGTCCTTTGGCGTCGTCCTGCCTGCCCGCGTCGCTGCAGATGCTCCCGTGAATGCAGTTCACGCGCTCGCGCTCGCCCTCGTCCTTGTCGTCGTCGTTCTCGCTCCTCTCATCCCCGACGGCGACAGCGGCTGCTCTGTCCGATCGCAGCCGGAGGGGCGCTTGCTCTCACCCTCTCCTTCTCGCTCTCCTTCTCCCTCTCCTTCTCCCTCTCCACGCTCGTGGGTCGCAGCAACTGCAGCGAGTCCTGTGAGTCCTTTCGAGTGGCGATCGCAACATTTGTTCGCGGCGGAAAATGTAGCATATGCAGCGGCGCAATAGACGGCTGCTGCTGCTTGATCGTTGTTGTTATTGCTGTTGCTGTTGTTATTGTTGTTGCTGGTGTTGTTGTAATGGTTTATTTGGTGGTGATGTAGCAGTTGTTGTTGTTGTTGTTCTTGTTGCTGCCCCTGTTTGTTGTTGTTGTTCCTGATAATCGTATCCTGCATACGCACATAATGGCATAATAATCCCTAATCGCATCTGATCACCTGGATTTCGATCACCTTTTCAAAGGTCTCGTCGCAGCGGCTGTCGATAGTCGGTATTGTTGTTGTTGTTATTGTCGCCATTGTTATTGTTGTAATTCCCGTTTTTTTTCCAGCGACTTCATCTGTTCATTCGCTGCAGCTTTCATTTCGTCCTTAGTCTTCGGTGTCCTTTTGCCTCGGGGGTTGTTTGTTGTATTTTGACAGGCTGGCGTTTGTGGCATTTGTTTTCGGTGTCATTCGATGTTGTTGTAGTTGTCTTTCTTCTTGTTGTTGGTGTTGGTATTCTTGTTGTTGTTGTTGTTGTTCTTGATGTTAGTGTTCCTTTCCCCCCTGCATCCGCATCATGTTTGCTTTGCGGTCTCGTTGAAACTGCTGCCAGATCGAGGAAATCACAGACAATTAGCTACATATATAATCGCGTATCCGACATCCGCATGTGTGAGGTGTGACGACTTTTGCCTCTCTCTTGCTCATTCGTTCTCTCATCTTCTCGCTCATTTCCTTCTCTTACCTTGCCGTTGCTTCTACTCGACTTTGTCGACTCGATCGGAAGGAAGGAATGATCATTGGATCGTAATGATCGTAATATGCGATCGGACTGATTGTAATCCCGGATTAGAACATTTGCACACAACGTGGTCGTGATCGCTCTTCTCCATTGATCTCAACAATATGCGTGAGCATCGTAATTTGTGTTGTGAGCGTTCATAATTATCCGTGTATAACTTTTTGATCGGGTTGATAACTTTGTGTGTGAATTGTCTGAAGTGATGATGAATAGTTTTCTATCATTTTGTATTATTGACTTATTCATCAGCTAAGAAATCATAACGTCTGATCTTTATAAATTATTCAGTGCATCGAATTAAAATGAAGAATTCGTATTTAGAGCTTTATTTATTATGAGAATAATTTTCATACTCTTCCATCTAAAGATCTAATTCTCTAGTCTTTCATTTAATTTTGCTAAACACTTTTTAGTCCTTAGATAATTTAGTTTTCTATAGATAATCATATAAAAAAACATACATTAGACAGAAGTTGATTGATTTTGTAAGAAAAATAGATTAATTGATAATTTAAATTTAGCCATTATCTTCATCCATTACCCACCAAATGTCCTCTCAGTCCTCCCACCATGACCGAACAGGATCTCCGTAAAATATTCATTTCATTGCCAATGTGGTATTTTTGAACAGAAGCCGGACTTTCGTGGCATGTAATTTACACCCTGACACTTACATCTGGCGCCCGGAGTGACCAGAGTGAGCAGAAGCGGAAGGACATCTGGTATTGGTCATGGTGAACTGACCCCGAGCTCATTATCTTCTGCACGTCATCTCGTCTATTGCCGACTGTCTATTACCGTCTGTCTTTCTGCCTATTGCCCCCTGTATTTTTATATATTGCCGCCTGTCTATCAGCGTGTTAGTGGATAAATAGTATGAAGGACGTTTAGTGAAAATTAAACGCCATGTGGCTGGACAGAGAAACTGAAACTGAGGTCACAACACATGAGGTTAGGTCATGTGTTGTGAAAATTCGGCAGAAAAATCGACATCGATAGTTCTTTTTACTCATGTCAAATTGCAAACTTCTTCATTTTAGCATCCATAGCATTCCTTGGGATTCTTTGGGAGATTCCGTTTGAGACCCCTTTGGAAAATCCTTTGGAAATTTCTTTGGAGATTCCTTTGAACATTTTTTAAAAGAATCCTTTGGAGATTCCTTTGGAAAATCATTTGGAGAATCCTTTAAAGAATTCTTTAAAGATTCCTTTGGCGAATCATTTTAAGAATCCTTTTGTTACCCCTTTGGATACTCCTTTAGAACTTCTCCCCATCCCTTTCCCCCCTCCCATCCTAAAGTGAGACAGAGTGAGAGAGATGGAATTGTGACTAAAATTAAACATTGCATGCTCATCATCTGCTCTTGACTCTTGTCAGAACAAAGGCCAATAACAAGGCATCGACAAAAATAATAAAGTCGATCAACGACTACAACTACAAGGCAATCGACAACAACAACAACAAAGATTATACACAAGAACAACACAGCAACAACAAGAATAATGCTGTGTCGACAACAACAATGGTGAGCTAACAACAACAACATCATCCTCGATCACATGTTCGAAATATGCGCCGATTTGGGGTTCGAGGGGAGGAAAAAGTCATCGCCATCGTCTTCGTCTTCGAATGCAGATGACGACCAGATCCAGAAACGACGACGACGACGTCGATGATGATGACGACGTAGCAGCAACTGCGACGCATATGCAGAACAGTTGCTGGCAACAACAATCGACAACGTGGCAAACGAATGACGAAATGTTGACGACGACAACGACGACGACGACGGCTGGCGGGTCGGGTCGGGTCGGTCGGTCGATTGCTCGATCGGCTGGCGGGCATGTGTGGCGGCCCAACATATGCAGACGTCCTTGCGACGGCTGCGACGAAGGGCATCAAAACAACAACAAGAACAACAGTAACAACAACAAGAACAACAGTAACAAGAACAACAATGAGGCAGCCGAACAAAAGAAGGGCGCGTCACGCACACGTGTGCAACGCAACGCATCGCATCGCATCGCATCCCATCCTCGAGCGTCCTCATGAGTTTCCCCGAGGCCGGTGGGGGAAAAATCGCAAATGCGGCCGCATGTGAGGCGCAGCCGCCGCCCTGCCGCAAGCATCGACCGATCAGCAGAGGATGAGCAGAGGGACGGGATCAGAACGAGCATGAGGACGAGAACGAAACGAGAATCGCGGCGGCTGCGCGAAATTGTCAAGCGACGGCATGAGTTACGACGTCATAAAAGCGGACGTCGGATGTCGCTTTCCATAGAGAGAACAAGAGAGAGAGACAAAGAGAGAGAGAGAGAGAGATAGAAATAGAGGGACATGTGTTGCCGCCTAGGTAGCAAATTGCGACACATATGTTGCTGGGATTCGAACGTCGTCGTCTTCATCGTCATCGTCATCGTCTTCGTCTTCGATGTCGTCGTCCCGCGCCGGTTACTTTTTAATGATCGCAATAATTATTTGCTGCAAACTTTCTACGCGCAATTAAAATTGCAACGGCTGCAATAACAACAACAACAACAACAACAATAATAGGAACCAGATCAATTACAACAACAAGTAGAAGAACAACAAACAGCTGTTGGCGACAGGATGCGATGCTGGGCATCTGCAGCATCTCACATTTTTCCGCCGTTCATTAGCGACCGGCGGCAATTGCTGTTGCTGTTGTTGCTGCCGCTGTTTCTGCTGCCTTCGCACAGCTGCAATAAATTTGCTGCCAATTCCTCCTCCTGCCAGTTGTTACTATTGTTGTTGTTGTTGCAGATGCCGCCTCTGCCTTTGCTGCGACTCGATCGTCGTCGAAAACTAGATCGATCGCTGCATTAGAGGACGCCGGCAACAACAACAATAACAACAACAACAACACCAACGACAACCAGTTGCCGGGGAGAAATTGCAGCAGCAGCAACAACATCAACGATTTGCAAGTGTTGTCGCTCGAGCAGAGCAATTTTTTCCGCTTAATTGTCGATGGAATTTCGTGTCGTGCGACGACTGCAGCAGCAACAGCAACAGCGAGATCGACAGCAGCTGCACGGCCATGTGTTGCCACCCGCTTCCACCGCCGGCCCCCCCGTCGGCGCTTGGCGTTGCCAGACGCTGCGAATTGATTTTCGATTTGCCTCGAACTTGAAGGGGAGAATGTCGTCGTCGTCAACAGTAACAACAACAACAAGACAACAACAGTAACAACAAGACAACAAATGCAACAACAAAAAGACAACAAAAAAACATCATCAAGAAGACAACAACAAAAAAAACATCATCAAGAAGACAACAACAAAAAAACATCAAACTGTGAACGATCGAAGATTGTCTGTTGATTTTCTTGTTGTTGCACGTGTCGGGGCAACATGTTGCTAACTTAATGAACTCAATGTGTGAATGTGGCAATTGTTGCTTTTATTCTTGTTGTTGTTGTTGTTGTTGTTTTTCTACTCTGGCGTGTGTCGTCAATGACGCGGCAACAACAACAATGACAAAAAATTACTAACAAAAACAAAAAAAACACTTCATTATCTTAATTTACTTCTGTTGTTGTTGTTGTTGTTCTTAGTTACTGCTTAGTGATGAGTAATATTTTTATATTTTTTTTATTGTTGTTGCAGTTGTGGTTGTTGTAGCTCATTTCACGCTGCACTTGCTCAGCTTGCAACTAATGACAGCAACAACAACAGCAGCAACAACAGTAAATTAAAAAAAAACAACTATTGTTGATTTATTACGATGTTGCTGACATTTCACGCTCTGTTGTCGACTTCGGCGACGCCCGTCGAATTTCCGCTTGAAGTTTCGACATTTTTCCGACACTCGATGTTGCTGCTGTTGTTGCTACTTTGTGAACAACAACAACAACAACAACAACATCGACTACTACAAATGCATAAAATAGTCATTGGAAGAACAACAACAACCAGAGAACCGACCGGCAGCAACAGGTGGAATGGAGTTTGAGAGAAGGAGAAAAAAAGGAAGATTTAGAGAAAGATTTAGAGATAGATAGAAGGAGATGGAGAAAAAGCTGCTGAGTAGTGTTGATAGAGAAAGAGAGAGAGAGAGAGATGGCAGATCAAGGAATAATCATTGATGTCAGCAACATAAATTCAAAATTCGATTGAAGTTGTTCGAATCGATGGCAACAACAATAATCAAAAGTGCGTTTCATGTAATTTACAAACCGAGCAAGAAAAAAAGCAAAATCAACAACAACGACTATAAAAACATCAACGATTATTGTAAGAAAAAACAACATCAACAACATCATCAACAGCTACAGTAAAAATAACAGCAATAACAACAACCATATGAACAATAATTGATTAAACACACTTTTCGGTTAGCAACATTAATGCGTGCATTTCAAATGGATGGGGAGCAAGAGATAATAACAACAACAACCCAGCAACAATAATTGAAATGAAAGCATCAAGAATTGAACAACGGCGGCAACAACAGTAACAACAACAACAACAACAACATGAACAACAACAGCAAAATGTTGTCAGCAGCAATTCGACGTACATTTGCTACAACAGAAATCGAAAGAGCAACGGCAACAACTGCAACGGCAACAACTGCAACGGCAACAACATCAACAACAAAAACATCAACTCGCATGAATTTATTGCAATTTAAGAAACTCAACAGCAGAGAAGTGTAACAACAATAACAATAACAGCAACAATAAATGCAACAATAACAACAACAACAACAACAATAATAACAGCAATAACTATAACAACAGCACATGGGCAGCAGCAAAAATCAAATCAAAATGTTTAAAATATTTAGTGCATTGCTGACTAATGGCCCCTCTGTTGGCAACCTGCTCCCCTGGCACAGCAGCACCAACAACAACAACAACAACGAGTGAAACTACAACAATCACTCACTCACACTTGTGTCAATGTGTTATTGTTGTTGTTGCTGTTGTTGTTGCCAGTGCACGCATAAATTGCAACACGATTTACACTTTTTTCCACGCATTTTCGCGCTCCGACGAACCGCTGGAGGGAGACAAACAAAACAATAACAAAAAAGTTGTTCCTCGACTTGTAGGTGCAGGTTGATACAACAACAATAGTAACAACACAAAAGTGACAACGACAATAGCAACAACAACAAAGCGACAACGACAATTACAACAATCGAGTTGACGATGAATTACCATCGAGGTCCGGCTCTAGTTTTGCTTTTTTTTTTTTATTTGTCAGGCGCACTACTTCAATTCACGAATAATTGCGAGCGCCAACAGAAAGATATGGCAACACTGGCCGCACAGAATCGCAGCCAAATTCCATGTGATAAACTCTGAGGCCAAAGGAAGGAGTGATATAGACAAAAGTGACAATTAAACGAGAAATAGATTTAGTACAACATTTTAATTAATGGATTTAGAAGAATATTTTAATTAATGGAGTTTAGTAGAACATTTCAAAATATGGATTTAGAGGAACACTTTAAATAATAGAAAAATAAAAAAAAAAATTTAGAGTGAAGGAAAAAATTTGAATTTAAAAATTAAAAAACTTATTGAAAATAAACATTACTTTATGATATGAAATGATATGACTAATGATAGATGTCGAAGCGCAACGTGAGAATTGATGGAAATCGAAATCGTGAAACCATTAGAATTATTGCTGGTATTTATGATAAGCTGTTTTATATCTCTGATAAACTTTCAGTAGCTGTTTTTATTACAAATCACTTCAAAGTTATGAGATCGTGATTCTAAATGAGTTTGTGATTCTGAATGAG